>JBBPCY010000150.1:16911879-16923663 GCA_037974405.1 Brachyalestes nurse
CGCCCCCGCATGGTCTCTTCTCAAAAATAGCTGGTAATTGCACTGTGAGTGCAGTGTCCCCTGCTAGATTATGTGATGGCGGTCACACTATGCTGCGGGTCAGTGTGGCAGCGTGGTTGGCGTGGCTACAGCACAGGTGTTCCAAAAGCACCAGCCAAACCTCCACCTTTCCCCCTGCCACGCTAACACTGTCCAAACACGACCTGTTCACCACAGGGCACCTCTCTACTCTACCATTTGTCACTCCTGATGCATAGTGCCTCACGGTGCTCTTCCTGTGCTATGCTACATTGCGGCAAAAAGACTTTACACCATGGACTGTGGAGAAGCGTGGAGGAATTCCAATTTTTTACAGGAAAGCCATCACTAGCCTTATATTATATAAATGCACACGTGTTCTGGATATGTATATCCTTCTTATCCCTTCTATTGCATACAATACAATGTAATTTAAAGGCCTGCTGGGCCATTATTTCAGTTATTTAAATAAAATAATCTGCTTTGTTATTACTGCTTTAATTCTCTAAAGATTTGATGTAGGCCACACAAGCAGTGACAAATGGGTTTATTAAAGCCATAAGATTCAAGTGCAGACTAAATACACTATGCCTTCTTGATGGCAGTACAGGCTACAATAAGTGACTGTTATAAAACAAAAGAACAAACTGCTGAAAAATGATAACCAGGGCGAACTGATGCCTGGCTCCACCTCAAAAAATGCTTTCCTTGGTGCATGCTTTTAACCATGATGCAGTTCAGCAAGCCCAGTAAGAGACATCTCCCAAACCAGGCAGACAAATGACAAAACACAGCCTGGGTGTGGAATGCAGAGATGTATCTAATCTTAAGAGAGATTTCTCTCGTCACCTGCTCCATCCAAGAAGCTCCCACAGAAACTGTTCATCTCATCAGTTCAGCATGTGAACCATGCACATCTGCCTCCTTTACCCAGCTCGACACATTTGTATTCCCGTAGCATGCAAATAGCAATTCAGTCCTGCTCCAGAACATAAAAAGGCTTTCTAATTAAAACTGAGTTGCTCGGCCATGTTTCCCTAATTATTTTCAATCACTGAAATTCCTTCTCATGGTCTTGAAGGGGAACGAGCCAAATTAATTGTTCCGATCATCCGAGATACCAATTTTCGAGTGCTCCGAGGGAAGTGCTGTGAACAATAAGAGTAATATAGAGGCAGCTGAACAGGAGAATGGAGCTTTTTCTGCATGCAGCTCAATGGTGGGGAAGCAGAAGCAATGGAGAAACAGCCCCAACTCTGTACTTGCAGACTCGAATACATGTATCCTGAAGAGCTTTACTGTTTTAGCATCCTTGCACTTAATAGTGGAATTCGTTTCCAACCAAAGTCTGAACAGTGTCTTTACAGTGGAGCAAAGCGCTTATCGTTTTGCCTCCCACTGATTTGTGGAAAGAGGCAGCAGTCGTACGTCGAGAGTTGTGGGAGTGACAGCAGAGTGAAGCACATGAAAAGAGTGAAAAATAGTTTCAGATCTCTCACCAAGTGGCAAATTTCACAGAGTAACCAATTAATCTGGAAAAAGAAACATACTGTGATGATGGAGAAGTTTAAATACTAGATTGACATCTTTGAAAAAAAAACAAAAAACAAAACTAACCCAGAACTCAAAGTAAGCAATATAAGCAGTTTAACATTTGCATTTACTGGGAAATCATACAGATCACATTTGTACCAGATTATGTCAAACAACTGTATGGCTCTCATTTTGTAGATTATGAATACTCGCAGGTCCTAGATCCTCCATCTCTCTATATAGACATCTATATCTCCTGATTCTCCTGGCGCAGATTCAGGAGTGTCAGATAAATTAATGTAAATGTAAGTATGTAACTCAGCTGTTAGGTCTAATAGTGGTCTAATAGTGATGTCAGTCACTAGATAAAGAGTATCTCATTCAGTGTGACTGACAGCTTTCGGCTGCTCTCTGCTGGGCATGCATCTTTTCCCGCAGACTAGGAGGCCTGTGCAGAGGAAGTACAGGAACGCAGAGGGAAGGCCTGCATAAATGAAAGTCAGATGACAACAATGGTAAATGAAAGTCAGATGACAACAATGGCAGCCGTACTCAGAAAGAGGGAAAAAACAAAGGGGGAAAATACCCCTTCACACTCCTTTACACTGACAAATAAAACCAATGTACACACAGTGCATGCTAAGCTGAATCCAATGGGTTCACTAAAGCCATAACAAGGCATCTGAAGAGCCATGTCATTTCTATCAAATTTACAGCATATTCTCACTGATTCTCAAGGAAATGCCCTTGAGAGACTTCATTTTGTGAACGCAGCTGTTCTACCTACTCAAAAGCCAAAACAGAGGTTTTAACTCTGTTGTTTTTTTAAACAATGCACATAAAAGCAAGTCATTTAGTGGGTTTAAATTTGCTGCTTTATTGCACTGACGTCTTGCATTTTAGACCTCTGTGCGTTATGTTTATACAGGCCTTCTGTTTTTAGAAAATTAGTTCTGGGGTTGACACTCTTGCTCTAAAATCTACAATAATTACTTTCATATACTAAACATTTCCCTCTTTAGTGTGTGTCGCTACAGCTGATTCTGCAAAAGTGCTATTTCATTTATGACTGGATGCCACAGAGCTGACTTTGAACAAAAAGAGAGAGGGAGTAGAGCGAGACAGCAAGTCACAAGCTGAAGAGGCAGAAAAGAAACGCAGCAGAAAGTCCCCATCAGATTCACACAGTATCAGTCTCCCAGGAAGACTGGCTTCAAAGACAGACCTGGAGTGATAAGGTGCCCTTGTTTACCAGCACATAGATTCAGGCAGTACCTGCTCCAGAGGAAAAAAAAAAAACAGCACAGTGTCTGGCCCCCAGCCAGCACACCCCAAATCAAAACAGCGCGCCGCACCGGGACGCATGCAAATGCACACAAGCTGACAATCACTTACCTGTACTGACTGGGGCGACTGTCATGCGCAATATATTGCAGCCTCACCCCACCCCAAATGTGCCGTTTCAATTTGATTAATGGGCTTCAATCGATTGCGTTTTGTCTTTAGGGTTAACCAGCCACAATCTGGCATGCATAATAAAGCTAGTAACATCATTTGTTATGAATTAAGCACGGAAAACGCTTCAAATGGGATCCATGAACAACGCACACTTGTCTAATTGAAGTGGGGATACTGTGAGAGCACGGAAAAGTACATGGAACTAAAATACCATGGAATCGTATATGAAGTCATGTACTACACTTCCATGAAGCTGTCAAGTGACACAAGGAGTCACACCCACACTCATAACACTGTGGTGCAATTAGTGATGTACTGAAAAAAACATAGCCCAGGGACATGACTACACTGAATCAACTCCTACGTGTTGCATTAACTCTTACGCCATTCATTCACACGCCTTACATGTCTGTCTGCACACACAGCACCAGTCAAATGTTTGGACAAACCTAGTTAACCCATTTTAGAAAAATAATGACATTAAAATATATGAAAAACTACTAAAACTACTACTAAGAAAATCCTACTAAAACAGACTTACATTTACACGTTTCCCCCATTGCATCGGTGCAGCTTCTCACACTCTTGACTTTCTTTCATTTTTATGAAAAGTGACCGGGAAAGCATTTCCAACAGGACTTAACGACTTTTTGGCTGCTGAAAATGTATTGGGTGACTGCATTTCAAAATGTCTGAAATCTAAACTCTTGGATATAAAGTAACACACAGTTTCACTATTTATAATCATCTTAGAAGCAAATTTAGATTAGAAGCAAAGCCTGTAGTGGTTCCAGGTTTACTCAGTTTTTAATATTAAGCATTATTACTCTAACTACAATATATTATGCTGTAAGCACTATAAGACTAACTTAATAGAAAAGCAGATTTCTTGCTTAATAGGTAAAACACTGAATTGAGACACCTTTGTATAGGATTGAATTCAATTCAGAGTTTTGTTCATGAAAACTTTTAGAACAAGCTGCCTTTCCAAACTTTTGCCTGGAAATGTACGTTTGAGAGGTGTGTGTGTCCATGTGTGTGTGCGTGCGCGTGGGTGCGTGTGTGTTTGCACCTTTACGTCATTTCAACAAACAGAGTGTTGTGCATTAGGCTGTGGGAATGCAGTGGAAAGGGCTGCGGTGGAGAAGAAGAGAACAGCACTCAGAATCTGAGCCCTGGCCTCATTCTGCAACCTGATCCAGGCCCAACCAATGGGAAGGCTAACAGCACCATTTAAGGCAGCCCACAGAGCAGAGTGGAGGCCAAGCAGCCGTGAAGGCTCAGCTACCAAATGCACACATGTGTCACTGCTCAGGCTATATTTGTATGAGGGCTTTATGTAGGACTGCACCAGAAGTATAGACAAGTGTTACAATTTGTTGTTTTGACAGAATCGCAGAATACAGTCAAGGTCCTGTTGCACGAGTGTAGATTTGGTTGGTATTTTACAGCTGATGAAGTCATGGCATGTATATATATCATGTAACCGATCCCTGTTTATATAAGCCCATATGGAGTTGGAGTGTATTGTAATATATTACTGGTGTGTTCTATTTACATTTGTAAATATAGTGCAGTGCATGGGAGGAGGGCTGTGCTGCTGTTGGCGCTCACCTGTTTGATGCACAGCAGTCTGTCATTGGTCTGCTGTATGTGCCTGTCCATCGAAGGAATCGAGTTCATCTTGATTGCTGTCTCTTTCTCTCTACCTGGAAGCCATTAAAGTTCTTCTCCCTGAGAAATGGACAGGCAAAGAGAGGAGTGTGTCAGCAAGCAGGAGGGAGAGGGAGAGAGACAGAGACAGAAAGCACTTTGGGGTAGATCGCCGAACTCCTCACTGCCTCAACAAGGCCCTGACAGACACTGAACGTTCAGGTGACCCCCCTCCCCTTTCTGGTTTTCAAGGATAAAACTTGGACACGTTCCATCCATCTCTCACCAGACCAGAGCATGTCTGAGGAGCAGCGATGCTGCAGGGGAAGCGGCAGGAACCCGAGTTACGTATGACGGTCTGTTTACAGACTCATGTGCTACCAGCTATGACCTGGACAGGCCATTTGCTACTGAATCACACGCTAGGTTCAATATTTCACATTCAATGTCAATGCAAAGGGTTTAGATTAAAATTATATAAACTATCCCAAAACGCGAATCATGAAGATAGAAAGAAACGTGAAGAAACGTGAAGATATTTCAGTGCACATTTTAAGTACTTTGACAAATGTTTTACAAAAAAAAGCTGCATTACGTTCTGTGCCACAAGATTTGATCACCAATTTTTTTTACCTTTATTACCACTACCTGCTGAGGCAACCGTTTTCAATTTCTTTTCAGAATCACCTCCAGCTCCGTTCATCATCCTGGATACATCTAGAAGTCCTTAATAAGACTTTCCTAGTTTATTACACATGATACACAAAGTTTACTACACGTGATACACAAAGGTGCACCAAATCAGAATTTCACAAACATTCTATAGATTTATGGCTATTGTTGTTAAAACATTCCAACTTTTAAATGTAAGTATATGAGACAAAGACAGCCTGTTTATAGAGCCTCCATGCACACACACAGGCGGGCACGCCCTATCAGCACTGATTGAGAGAAGCTGTATCTGTGCTGGCATACCCCAGCCTGCTTAAAAGGCAGTGGAGTCACCTTACTGTTTGCATAGCTCAGGAGTTAGGTCGTCCTCGGTTACCCGTCCACAAGCTGCTCTGTCATGGATACGCTACCTTCACATCCTCAAACCTAAACCCACAGCCACGCTCAAGCAAAGGATCTCAGCCAGTGCCAACAAAACAAACACGCACGCAAACAAACCGTTCCCCGCTGCGCATGATGGATGTTGAGACGAGCATAACCAGAATGAGGGATGTAAAGAAGCATCTTCCTACTTCCCAAATACTGCTCATTAAATTACAGACTGGAGCAAAACAGTCATTCAAGCACAATCTTCACTACAATGGGCATAACTATGCCTTACATAACCATAATGCACTCACTGTTTATTACCTGTGAGTCACAACTCCACAATAATACCCTGAAATACACTCAATGCCTCCTGAAATCTCAAGCTCCACTATAATTCAGCCGTTTTATATTATTTCATATACATAATTATTTCTGTACAATTCAATATTTAAAAAAAAAAGTACTGACAACATAAATGTGACTTAGCACAGTAGTACAAAACAAATAAAAACATTCTGGCCAGAAAAAAAAGAGTGTATTCTTATTAAAAGTATTGATTCTAAAATGCTGATGTACTTGTCACAACTTATTTAATACTAAAATTAAATATTAAATACTAAAACCATTTATCAGAGCAGTAAGTGTGTTTCTGCCTGTAAAAACACAACACTGAAACAAGTACAAGACCCACATTTTAAGAGTTTAAGAAGAAGCAAGAATTTCTCTGTGTCTGATATCTTGTGAGTTGGTTTGATGTTCTCCCTGAAGCCTCTACTCCCAGGATTCCTTCAATTCCATCAGTAGCACATTTAATTACATTTATTAAATTCAATGAACAATGACATCAATCAGGTATTAGATGTAAGTAATACTGTAAAGCAACAAGGTGATGTTTTGATCACATTAACATACATGCTTTTGAATTAGCATACACATAATGACTACTTATTCAACTATATTGTTTTTGTATCAACTGCAGTGATTTTTTTTTTGAGTAAATCAGTGTTTACTGCCCAGACAAATAGGTTTTTAAATATACTGTTTTTGTAAAAACTTTTTTTCCAAGAAATGTGTAAACTGTTTGTATGGGGTTTTTCTTTTGCACTACTCAAAATGCAGTGTCACTTTTGGGGTTTTATAAATGAACTGTTCCACTCTGTACTTTTTTATTATTATTGTTTTGTGTAACAATGCATGTCACACCCCTCAGTTATGATGATCTGACAGGAACTGAGGGAGTATGTGCGAGGTTGTGGACTTGGGGTGAATGTAGTTTTGGATGGGACGGGGCGTGGGGTGTTTGCAAGCAATTACACTCAGAAAAGCCTCCCGTCTCACGAGCAGAGGCTGCATCCCATCAGTGTGTCTATTACATGGTGTTAAAGGTATCATGCCTTACAGTCAAGGTTATCAATTTTGCCTTGCCAGCTGATTTACAGCTACTTTCAGCGAGGGATAAATCCAGGGTCCCTGAGTCCCGCTGTAACTCATGCACTGGGCCTGGTCACGTGGGCCGATTAATAGGTGCCAAGTGGGGGAGGCAGGGCTCCATCCCTCATCTGCTCAATTTATCGCCATCACTCTTACAAATTCCTCCGTCCAAACAGGCGGAGAATCCCCCAGCATGCCGTGCCCGCGCCTGCCCGCTGCCGGAGCCTGATAAAGCTCGCCAGCCACAGAGAGGAGTGGACGGCCTGGACGCGATTTGGGTGCTGGAACGTATTGCATTTGGGGTTTTTAAGAAGAAACAGCTCTGAACGTCCTGACACGCTTATTAATGAAGTGCCAGACGTAGAAGGTAACAGAAGATGACAGGCCCACACTTGCTGCCTCTTTAATAGTCTAGTAGGTCACACAAAAAGCAAAATAAACTGGCAGTTTATTCTAGGATTAAGCAGAGCTCACTTTGACCTGGTAAACTTCATTGACTTGCACCAAACTGGCAATTCGAGCCCTTAAACTGCTGACTTACGATTACGCTTTATGATTTTCAGGTTAACCCGTATCTGCCACATATACATGAGTGTTTATCACGGACAATAATTTCCTAATATTTATAAAAGAACAGAAAACATTGTTGACTCAAAACAAAACAATAACAGAAGACATGAACTGTTGCCCATTAACTTCTATCATCAGTGTGTTTTGAGTTACCGGGGTTTGTGTAGTCTGAGAAAGTAAAAGGACACATTTATCTGAATAGTGCCTATAGCAATCAACTGTGCGCTAAAGACGTACCATATAGAGATTAGACTAAAAAACAATTTGTTGTCCCAAAACATGCCAAAAAAAAGTCTATTTTCCAGCTTTTCTAGTTAACTCTAATGCAGCCGATCGGCCACGGCATCACTGGTGCCTGAAAAGTTTTGCAGTGGAGTTACGAGGCTAATGTAGTGAACATATAATTAAAGTCTTCTCAATCCTAAATGCTTTGGGATGACAAAGACTTTCATTATATGAGCCACACAGCTCCAGTGCAATGTTTTGGCAATCCATCCATTTGGTGATGAAGCTTATTATTCAATAACTACCACAAATTGTGGCCTTATTGAAGAAATATTTATGAGAATGATGAATTGGACACTTTCTGGCTCATGTAGTAGAAAGGCTTAAACACCAGTCAGGTCCTCTGTGGGCCAAATATGGGCCAGTAAGGCTGCAGTAACAGCTGGTGGGCAGCAGGTGTCTCCCTGCCACGCTGCAGTCCAGCTATTAGTGCAGAACTGCCGCATGTTCCTTTAAGCCTTTACAAGTGCTACAAATCCTCCGCTCCAGCTCACTGACAGGACACCCTCAAACCTGCGGCTTGCCCAGCCGACCTTGTGGCTATTGATTAACTATTTCCCACCGAACCCTGCTGTCTCTTACGCCTGCAGCTAGCAGCCAAGACGGAGAGAAACAGAGAGCGAGGGAGTTAGTTACAGACGGCAGGAGAGCAAGGAAGCGGTGGAGAGTAGCTGCTCTGTCTCTCTCTCTCTCTGTCTCTCTCTCTCTCTCTCTCTCGCTCTCCCTCTCTCTCTCTAGTCCTGGGTTTGCTTTGCTGTACAAAAGCATGGCTGCACGCGTCAGGAGGAAGGCGATGACACGAAAACATCACTGCAGCGACTGCCCAGCATCCTGTCCAGTGACGCAGGCCGGTGGTGGAGCAGAGCCCAGAGTCCAAGTCCGCTCCTCCCTTGCTCTTCTCTCTCCCTCTGCCTCTCCCTGTCCCCCCCCTCTCTCTCTCTCTCTCTTTTTCTCTCTCTCTCCTCTTCTCCTCTCTCCTCCTCTGTCCCTCAAGCAGGGAAGGTTGGAAAAACACCAGTTATATAACACATCAAGTACCTCAATGAAAACAAACCCGTATCCTCGTTATTCAGAGAGCACCATGAAGACATTCCAAACACAGATATTCAGCCAGTATCAGATTTTGTAGTACACGCAGGTATGGCCCTAAAACTCCTCCAGGCCTGCTAGAAAACAAAATACAGCCGCCATAAATATTTGCCAACATTTGCCCTTTAGTACGCGGCTCCGGTCCTGTGCCCTACACGCCGACATGCTGCTCGCTATACGGTCATATGAGTCGCATCAGTCTGTACACAATTAGAGGAGGTGATACTCGGGGATTACACAACAAACCCATCTGTGCATGAAACGACCCTCCGAAGCGGAAGGAAGATTAATCATATCAGAGGAGCAGGCCGACTAATAATGCATACCGGCAGAGTGCAAAAACAAAAGCCAGGAAGTGGGGCAAGAAAAAATGACTGTGTGGAAACCCACTCTGCCTTAAACTAAGAAAAAAAAGGAGTGCACCACAGGACCAGGGAGAGAGAGAGAGGGAAACCGAAAGAGAGAGAGAACAAGGAAGAAAAAGGGAAAGAGAAAGGGAAAGAGAGAAATATAAAGAGAGAGAGAGAGGGAGAGAGAGAGAGAGAGGAATTATCTCTTTATAATCAGACACGTGCCGCATGAGTGACTTCTGTATTTCTGCTCACAAATGACTACCTTTTCAAGCTTTGGCTCTCAGAATAGCATCAGCCGCACTCCCAGGTTAAGGACGCACACGAGTGAGAATGATACCAGCCTGTAATACCATTCAGCTGAGAGAAAAAGACCAGGCTTTAAAGACTGATCATAATTACAGCTCACACAGAGATCTGCCACAACAGATATGAGCAGCTCCACACTCCCTAAGGACCATTATTTCATACACAGAGAACCTGCCCGCACTGAATAAACTGCTTTAGTAAAGTCTGTAGTCCTGTAATGTCCTTCTCACACACATGGTGGTAGGTGTTTTTCTTTTCCATGATCCAAGAAATAAAGTAAGTAATAAGGCCTTCCTGAGTGGGTTGTGCATCTGATAGAGAGGGGAAAATGTGTGCCAGGCAGGGCTAATCCAAGACTAGAAATGGTGACCACTTGTTCCACCTCTTCTTCTAAGAAACGTGAGGATGTCTGTTAGCACCAGCTGAGGCTCTGTGTCTCTGCACCTGTTGGTCAGAGAGGAGCGGGTGTTTGGGTTTGCCGCTGCGCTCTGCTGCCTGATTTGATCAATCGGCCGCAGATAAGCAGCCGCGCTTTCACAGGCAATTTGCAGAGCCAAGGCCAAGCACTCCTGGAGGCCTGATCAACCCAATCTTAATCATTTATTGAGCAAACTAGAAATTCTCACAAACCAAAGTGTGAAACGTAACTGTTTTTAAATTAAAATACACTGGACAACTGTCTGGTCTAGACGCTTATTTGACTCTTTTCTCGGCGCAGTGTGTATCGGTGCGCTGCTACAGATGCACAGCCCCGGTGAGTGGCCTCTACACACAGCACAAAGCAGCATTTGTTGTGAGCAGGGAGCTGGGTTGGGTAAAGGCGCTCTACTGCTTGCCATTGTCCTGCCCCAAAATGTGCCATAATCCCCTGAGCAGTCTCTTCCACTCAATGTGTGTGTGTCTGTGTGTGTGTGTATCTGTGTGTGTGCGTGCGCTAGCCTCCTCCTGCCCCCGCCTCTCTTTTTTCTTCTCTCCCCCATTCCCTCCTGCCACTCACTCGCCCCCTTCTCCCTCCTCCCTCTCCTGTTCTCTTTCTCTCTCTCTCTCCCTCTCTCTCTCTCTCCTGAGCCCGGGGAGCATGCTGCTTTAACAGGCTGGGGAATGGATTCATTTCATCTAATGTGGTTTGGTCTGCAGCAGAGCCACTCACCCTGAGCAAGAGGCTCCCCACTGCAGTCATGTGTTTTCATACAAGCCAATCAACACGGCCGCACCAGCCTGGCCTCTTTCCCTCCCACAATCTCCCTCCCTCTCTCCATCTCTCTCTTCCTCTCACGCTCTCTATTTATTCCTTTCACTCACTCTACCTTCCCCTTACTCTCAGACTGACTCCCCCTCCTTTTTTCCTTCTCTCTACCTCTCTCTGCACCCCTCCTGTTTCTCCCGCCTTTCTCTTTCACTCTTTCCATCTGCCTATGGCTCTCTATTTCACACTGTCCAGCAGCCGTGGACTGACTTTACTGTGCTTTTCCTCCTCTCAGGATCCACCTCCTTAGAATCTGTAATCTCAAAGTCCCCTCTACTGACCACCTTAAATATCAGACTAAGGAAACGGATCTATCTATCTATCTATCTATCTATCTATCTATATAAACTTATAAAACAAGTTTCTTTTATAACATGGAAAGAATATGTAACAGGGTATGTCTGACATCCTATTAACTGGTTGTGCGGTGATGCAGACTCAAGTTCCTGGCTGTCCTTTAACTTCAAGTGTTTAAATAACACTTGCCTAATGATCAACATTATAATTACAGTGCATCCGGAAAGTATTCACAGCGCATTACTCTTTCCACATTTTGTTATGTTACAGCCATATTCCAAAATGGATTAATTTCATTTTTTCCTCAGAATTCTACACACAACACCCCATAATGACAATGTGAAAAAGGTTTACTTGAGGTTTTTTGCAAATTCATTAAAAATAAAAAAACTGAGAAATCACATGTACATAGGTATTCACAGCCTTTGCCAAGAAGCTCAAAATTGAGCTCAGGTGCATCCTGTTTCCCCTGATCATCCTTGAGATGTTTCTGCAGCTTAATTG
>JBBPCY010000150.1:16923763-16940004 GCA_037974405.1 Brachyalestes nurse
ATGGGGTGTTGTGTGTAGAATTCTGAGGAAAAAAAATGAATTTAATCCATTTTGGAATAAGGCTGTAACATAAAATGAGGGAAAAGTAATGCGCTGTGAATACTTTCCGGATGCACTGTATTAGGTGGCTTTTTGTAGGTCAGTAGTGATTAATACATTTATGAAATTTTAAAGTACTTAAATGATGAACATACTGTACATGTACTTGTTGGCAAAGAATACTGAGTCTATTTTTAGTAAATATTAAGTAACATGCAAATGTAGAAAATGATTGATAGTATATATATATATATATATATATATATATATAAAACCACACTAGGGCATTAACGACTCTTTCAAGTCGACTAGTCGGTCAGCAAAGACGAAGTCGAGTCGACTAGTCGTTTGATGATGCAGAGATTGCATTGTGTACACAAGCGAGGGCAGAGAGAGAAGAAAAAAACACTCGACTAGTCAACTTCACTCAGGAGGCGTCGACTCGTGCCTCTGAAGTCTGACTTTTGTGTTAATGCCCTAATACACACACACACACACACACACACACACCCAATAGTACAATTATGATTATGTTCCCTTATTAAAGGTTCTAAACTTCTGTGACAGTTTTATCTCTTGTCTTTGGCCTCAACAAATATTCTGGTTTACAGCTGTTTTGAAAAATAAATGTGTCAAATCAAAAACACTACACATCTAACACTGACATTACCACTGTCGGCAATAACACTAGCCGCCACTGCGCAATATCTGTCAGTAGTAACATCATTACTGCTATTTTTGCCGCGGACCACCTCTTCCCCGGAGAGACTGATAAGGTTGGATATTATGCAGTCAGCTCCGAGCTAATGCTTAATCCTGGCCAGTGCTCCGTAAGGCAGGGAGAGAGAGAGCTACTGCTGGGGCTGAGATGAGGCAACAGGAGGCCACAGAGCAGCAGTAAAGCTGAATATAAAGAAGAAAAGCCCTGTCAGAAAAACACAGACTAACAAGAAAGAACTCGGGGCCAAACCTGGTTGTGTACCTACAGAAATGCATTTAACATCATTTCAGAGCTAAAATGCCTGAACCACCTGCTCTAACCCAACCCCAACACTGATGAATGAAATTACTTCATATGCTCAATGGCCACTTTATTAATAAAAAACCTACTCTGTTGGTCCACCTTGCTGGTGTACAGTTAGAGACCAAAGCCCATCTGTTGCCAAGCATAATCTGTTTTAGCCACCCTCCAGTCAACTGGTCCCCAACCATCCTTTTTATGATCAACCTTTTTGTACAGTTTAGTTCCAACTTGATTTTCTATGCATTATTGTATTTCTTTCATTCTTTTATTTTTTTAACCTCCTACTATTTTTTAACTTTGTTGTATATTTAACTTCTTTTTCTTTTCTTTTTTTTAACTTCCTACTACTACTATTTTTTCCTGATTTATTACCATTTTCACAATCAGATTCTTGGGTAGATATTCTGGAGTAGTGGACAACTGTCATTCTAGCACAGTTGCACTAACAACGCAGTGCTGTGCCTGATAGACTCTTTTCAGCACATCTGCCACACCATGTTATTGTGTCACGGCAGTCAGAATAGTCTATTACTTATATAATATGTGGTCACTAACAATCTAACCAGTTGTAAATGGAGTAGGTGGTGGGATAGATGTTGTGTCAGATGGGATTGTAGTCTGTAACTGTACATAGTGAACCTATTTTGAAGATAGGCTTAATAAAGTGGCCGGTGAGTGAGTAGGGGTTTCTTATAAAAAATCTCCATTCTACATTTCTACTTAAAGGAAACATACAGGGAGATAGTTCTTTATGCGGTACATTTTTACACCGCCGTGAAGACACTGTGACCTTAGCGTCCAGGACCTTGCCCCCAGTTGAAGCAGAGAGGCAGCGATGAAAAGCACATCACTAACAGAGGGCCGGCCTGGCCGCCCTGAAAATAATGTCAAGCCAGCGTTTCCCGTGCGCTTACAGCCAAATGGTTCCTGGCCCCATGCTGCTGTAGCGGGGGGAGGCAGAGCTCAGATAATATCCACTTTAATTTCTCACCTGAGGCGAAGTGCTGTGGAGGGAGAGAGAGATGCCGCCAGCAGCCCGCGGCGCAGTGGCCATTTTTCATCAGCCCCCTGCACCTTGCGCACACACGGTAACCTCTGTGGCTTCTCTGCAGCAAGGCTGGTTGGTCGATGACGCTGAATATGGAAACAGTGACCAAGCCCATGCTGCTTACACTCGACAGTGCTCTGTAATGTTCTTTTGAAACAGACTGCAGTACACTACATGTAACACAATGGGCAACACATGTTTGTACATCGTAAAAGAAGAACTCGCTTGAATGATGGCGATGACATAAAGGGACGAAGTATAAACAAAACAGAAGGTATAACAATTCAATAAGCGAGTAATCAGTTTGTAGTCCATAGATGAACTGTTCATTTCAGCTGTACTCTGTTTTCAGTTTGTAGGAGTGGAGGTCGTGACTGTGGTCAGGAAAGTTGACTCTGTACCAGCAGCTACAGGTGGAGCTGCTACCAGAACCTTCCAGCTACAGCGCCAGCTCAGATGAACTGAATATCCTTGCTGTGGAAACATGTACGGCATTGCTCTTTAAAGCAAATTAATTAGCCAATAAAGGGAGTGATTAAAAAGCAAATGAGCTCTTTTATATGGGGACTGTTCCTGTGGTCTGAGGCCATGCACTCCCCAAAATGGGACGCTCAGCGCCGAAATTGAGAGCAGCTGTTTAACAATTTGATATTTGAGAGCATTTGACGGCTATAAATATTGAACAGCAGCATGGTGCCAGAGGACCCAACAATGGCAGGTATGTGCAACCAGATACCCCAGGGACAATCCCCCTCATTCCGTGAGTGTGCCGAGGGAAAGGGCCGTGGGCCTCAGTGATTCACTGTGAAAAACTCCAGCCAGCTCAGATAAGAGCTCAGCCACTCGGCGTGGCACTCGGCCTGCTTGACCTGACACAACCACAAATCACTGGGTGCGTAAGTCACAATTTAACTCCTCACTCCTATCACTGCACCAGCCAGGACTGGACAGGCAGACTGAGAGAGAGTGGCGTGAGTGAGTGAGTAAGTGAGTGAGTGTGTATGCATATGTGCAAGGCGTGTGTATGAGTGTGTGTGTGCGCGTGCATGTGACTGTGTGTGTGGCCTAGGAGATTACAATATATTTTCTCCTTCATTCTATATGAATAATTACTGATAATTGCACACATTGTAATGTTCAAAACAAAATTTTAAATACTTAAAAAAAAACAAAATGTTCCACTTTCAATTACTTCTGATTTAAGAAAAATCAAAAATATTCCCATATTGCCTAGCACACATAGGCTTTACTGGTGAGGATGTGTGGCCCCAGTTTTCCTCAAACTGACAGCATTCTCTTATTTCAATTTAAAACAAAATGAGAGCTAGCTAACCTTCCTGCCATATTAGTCGACAGTGTTGCAAGTGAAAGGATAGACTTCTTCTAACACGCCCTCTTGTAAAATACTACAATACCAAAGTCTTTACAGCTAATACCAACTGAGGTACAGAATGGAATAAAAGTTTTGTTAAACATCTCATTCATATCATCAACCCTGAACAAAATGTGTTCCTTTTTGATAATCATTATTACTACCACCAATGCTCAGCATAGAAAAAAAACATATATAGAGTTCCAGCCTATCTCCAGCCACTTTTGTCTCATCCCTAAATTCTCTCATTTGTCAGAGACTGATGGCTGCCTGGGCTGGATGGCCCGGCGTAAATAAACCAGGAGTTGTTCCCATCCACAGGGGCCCTGAGCAGCCAAGATGGTTCATGCAGGCTCTTATCTCCGCTCGCAAAGACTGGGCCAGTTCGCTATGCTACGCTGAATCCTTTTAGCCTGCATTATCAGCAGAAACAAAATGCAGATCAATTGGGAAATGTTTAAGTTTTACTTTTCACTTTCACTTCTCCTGATGTGAAAAGCGCTGTCTAGTCTGTGGTTATCGATGCGCATTCAAAAAACCAGGTCACAGTGAGGCTCATGACCGCCAGTGAGTCTCTCATGTGCTGTTCCAAACTAAAAATAGAGCCTAATGCACATCACATCCAGGCAACCACTAAATATGAAAGAAGCTTCCAAGAAGGTTGAAACACTCCAGCAGTCAAGGGAAGTACAAAGAACACTTCAGAATGCTTCAGATTCAGCTATGCCACAAACAAAGAGTTTCTGTGCGCTTGCATATCAATTCACCTCTTTAAAAGGGAACGGACTTCAGAACAGGTTGTAATACTTGAAGATGTGAGTATCTTTTACCAACACCCTACGCTATTAACCGAGAAGCAGTGGGCTTCAGCCTGAAAGCCTGCCCGGCAGAAAATGTGGTTCTACTTTCATAAAGATGCTTAAATCTTAAGACTTCTAATTTAGGGTGACAGCAGAGAGGAGGAATTCCAGGCCAGGCTTTTTGGAAAAGCCATAATTTACATTCTTGCAAAAGTCCGTAAAAGCGAGAGGTTGTATTTCAGGCAGAGTGAAAAGGGCTGCATCTTTATCTAGGAGCAGAGAGGAGTGCCTCGCAGGCAAGAAAAGTCTAAGTGAGGAGGTGGGCCAGACAGGGTGCAGTAAACCTAACCTGGCGGGCACAGCTCCAGCATCAGGGCGCTCACAGCGGTGGCCGCTGCTGAATAGGTAAGCTGAGAAATTCCATGGCCTTCTGTTTCAGACTCGGCCTAAAAGTGCTGAAACATCAGCTCCTGGGGTTGGCATGCTGGCGATGGAGCTCGTTCCCGCCTACACTGGAGAAACTGTTCCACTCACACTGCTGCCAGTACGCCTGTGTTCGAGATACTAATTTGGCAATTCATTGTAAATACACGCATGAAAACAAGCAAAATGATGTATGAATATTTATGAATGTATGTTTCCCCAGAGCATGTAGGTTAAAAGGAACTGCATTCAAGTCTAAAAGTCTGACACTTATGAAGGCAACAAACCTATGACCTAATAATTGGAACATTCGTTAGCTAATTCAGGAAAGTTAGAACTATCTCTTGTCTTTACTGTTCAAGAGTTGCTTGTGTGATGTCACTGGAGAGATATTTCGGGTTTGCCAAAGAATCTTTCACTGGATGTGTGAATGTGAAGAACCTTATTAAAGTTTTAAAAAGATTTTCATACTGTAAAGTGTCTTGGAAGAACCCATAAATTGGATAGAGAACAATAATAAAATGAATATTTTTTATTCCTTTAAAAGCTTCACTCACACATCTCAATTACTAACATGGTTCTTTGAGGAAATGCAATGGTTCTTCTAAGGCATCACTCAGAGAAGTGTTACTGGAAAAGCTCACGCTATCATGACTTTTTTTTTCTTTTTCAGAAAAAGCACAACCAATGAAAAACAGTTCATGATCAATTAGCTCTTTCGACATGACTGAAAATAACACTGGATACTGGCCTGTTAGTGCATGGTTAGCAGCTATTGATTATGTGAAAGAATTCCTATAAGTTTACTTTCTCTTTGCTGCTTGCCTTATCACACAAAACAACTGACAGTTTGTCGTGATGTTCTGTCTTTTACTGTATTAAGACACTCATTTCAATGATACATATCATAGTATAAGCTTCTAGGCACCCTCACACTTTACAGTGAAGTGCACATACTGTACATGTCACACCAGACTGCAGACAATATATGTGTGCAGTTATTCACTCATAACTAACACATGATCACTCATGGCCTCCAGACAAATACAGAGTACAAATGAGAGTATGTATGCACTGCAGACAACACAAGGCTACACAAGAGATATGACAAAGAAACATGAAAGCAGAAAACAAAGGAGAGCGTGTGCATGCATACACTCTAAGAAACACAAACCCACACTGGCAATCAAATACAACCAATTCCTCCTTCAGTAGCTGTGTGTGGCGACCTGCCGTTGCAGGGTTTTCGTCTGTTTTATGGGACAAATCTAATTAGCAAGAAAACATCCAGCTAAATGAAAGGAAAACAATTAGAGGCAAAAGATAGGATCCTTGAATAGAAGCTGTCAATGGGGCACTATTCTGTCACTCTTGGTCTGCTTGCTCGAACCCAAAAAACAGTGAATCTGATTAACCCAGCTAATGGCAAATAACGCTGCTCACTCTCTGATAATTAAGGGGATTCATCAATAGCTGTGCAGGCACCTTCCAGTCCCCATTACTGCAGGGCCTGAGTGCGTTCTGCGGCAAGGCTGGAGGTGAGGAGGGCTCTCTCTCACCTCTGCTGCTTGCTCAGCCCTCGCACTGGCCAGAGAGTTAATGAGATTAGTCAGTAATGGACTGAGAGTAAACTCACACCTAACATGAGCCTGGACGGCCAGGCCCGGGCTGGAGTGGTGCTCTTGCTGGCTGTGGCCTGCTGCTGCTACTTGTGGAGGGCTGGCACTGGGAGGCCTGAAAGGGCCATGTTTGGTCACTGAGGACGCCAGTGGGCACGGCCAGGGCAGGGCCAGAGCCAGGCCAGGCCTTACACACAGTGACGACTCTGTATTCACACTGAGTCTCATTCACACAGATGCCCACCTCCCGGACCTCCCCTCAGAAAATACAGGCAGGCAGGACTACTAAACATTTGTCAGTACTCAGTACACACACAGCATAGACATAACTCATTTATTGTTAATAATTTCACACTGCTGGTCCTTAACCCTTAAAACAAGTGTTTCCCTGCCTACAGTTTGCAAGCTACTACTTATTCTGATATAAATACCAATACTAACTGATAGCGAAGTTTTAAACTTTGCTGTTTAACCCCTTTAATTAAGATGAACATCTAAAAGAAGGCTATCACGCTCAAACACTATCACCCCAAATACACAGCTAACAACACAACAGGGGTCAACGTGAGTGCTAGTTTTGTTGGATTTGATTAATTATTCCCATGCCAGCACTTTCTTCTCAATATCTTATTTACGTTGGTAATCAGAGGTATGGTACACTTTATTATCTGGAAAAACAATCAGGAAAAAGTCAGTTCAGGTTCAAAATTGTTGATCATAAATGAAATGCACATGTAACTTATTACATAACTAGGAAATTAACTAGTTGTGTAATTAACTATGCCTATGTAATGACATACACTAAGTGCATTTAAATACATTTAAAAAGTAAAGTGATAGTAAAAACCATAGGCTTCTATGGAGGTGAAATAAGTACATGGGAAATACAAAAAAAAATTGATGAGGTTTAGAAGCAATGTTTCACCTGAACACACTTTTCTAGTCTTTTGTCAGTAGTGTTACCTAGGAGCTTAGCTGCCCCCGTGATGCATTTCCATGGGAATAGTAGTTTTGGTGATAATGCAACACTACCGAAATGACCGCAAGCTTTTCATTTCATCAGAGGCACAAGCGCCATTTCTTTGTTTAACGGGATATCAGCAGAGCGTACGCGGGGAAGCTCGGCCATTACTCAGGTGGAACCTGGTCCGTGAAATGGCCACGCAATGGCAAGGCGCTGCTTTCATCAATACCGTCGCAGTGGAGAGGGAGATGTGTGTGAGGAGGGTGGTGGCCAAGTGTCAGCCTATCATAGAGTGAATCAGCATGGGCCTGAGCATGCGGACGCACGCGAGGCGGCCTGGAATCAATCCGGCCGACTGCCACTCAGCCCCTGTGGATTAAGATTTAAATTGGAGCCCATGTACGCTGTCACTAAAATGGATATTGTATCCTTCATGCAGGAAGTGGGGAATTACTCCCCCTCCCCCCTTTACACTCGCTGCTCTTGACAGATAAGTGGTGCAAGCAAACCTGCGTGCTGCAGACACCACTGCTCCAAACCCAGCAGCCGCCTTCATCCAGGCAAGGGCAAATACAGCCAGCTACGTCAGGCTGTCTGAATGACACGCCACTGCTTTCAAAACCGCTCGCACGCTGCGAACCCAGCTCAAATATAAACACCCAAAGGCAGTTCCTTCCCAAATAAACCCTTTTCAAATAAGAAAACTCAAAACCAAGCCATGAAATGACACCACCTAGGGGATGCCATATTTTATACCAAACAACATGTTACCACGGTATTAAAAAGAACAGTTCAAATCCAATAACAAGAGCTACAACTGCTTTTTGATGAGTTTATCAGAATTATTCCAGCTGTTCATGTTTAAACCGTCTTTTGTGATTTAAGATTAATATATATGGATTAAAATCAATATCATTGACAATGTCCTATTGATACTCATTTTTCAGTGGGTATGCCTCGCACCACCAGACAGCTCACAGTACTTAGTCCAGCACTCTCCTCGGCTGTAGGACAGAATGGCTGGTGTAACTGAAAGGTCAGCAGTGGGTAATTTGTTTTTTAGCAACGCAGACAGGCTCACAACAGACACGGGCAGGTAAACCAATTACGCCCTGACATGAATCACCATGACGAAGAGCCACCAAGCGCAGGCACTGTGGCCATTAGAGGCCATGCGACTGTCGTCCTGCTCCGGCCCCGACACCCAGGCTACCTCCTTTAGCCTCCTTCATTAGCCAGCCTAGAAGATCATTTACTCAGAGAGACCAGCAGCCTCTGCGCCGACTGGCTTCAGTATTTTGACAAATCAGTTGAAGGTCACCCACGGCCCCTGGATTTGTGACCGAGTACGACTGTTTAAACAGCAATGACAGCAATTTTAGCAAGTCACTGCATTTATTAGTCTGTGACGTGCAAAGTGATAGCCGCCACAGGCCGTGTCCTCAGCTTAATGACACAAATGGTTCTGCTGCTTCGAATAAACCATTAGGGCCCAGTAGCATTCTTCTAGGTACGGCTCCAGTGACTGCGCGAAGAGAACATCCTCTCTGCCCCTCCACGAACAAAGCGAGATGAGTGAGAACGAAGACGGGATTTGGTTGGGATTTGGTGGCTTTTGTAAGACAGTCTGCGATATGAGCGGACTTCATTTTCCTCAATAAATGTTTTATAAAGCTCTGCAGCGCGGTAGGCTTTTTCTGTGTCTGGTCTCCGGCACCACCTTGCGAAAACAACAGCTTTCTTGGCATTCATTACCAATCCTCCAGAGGAAAACTGCAGCTATGTCTGGCAGCCACGGCTTTATGGATGCAAGCAATTTCAGCCATGTTTGGGTTTTTTTTCTTCTACAAAGCAGCATGTCCTCTTCTCTGCTTTTAATCAAATCAACTCCCTCATCTACCTGCAGTAACAGTGGTTCATACACACACACACACGCACACACAGCCACAGCCTATTTGACTTGCAGCTAGCCTTTGGGCAGAGCTCCTAAGTGTCCATGTTACATACGCCACCTTGCTCCACTCCCCCTCATACCCCCCACCCCCACTCTGAAATTAATTATACGAGTGAGCAGCACTTTTACACTCTCTAACTGGCCTTTTCTGTCGTCTGGCTCACAAGGCACTTTTGCTCATCCACTGTACTCCATTCACTGGCCCTAAAGCAGCCCTCGGCCTCTGCTGGCTGTTACTATGGCAACAGTGTTCTTTCAGCACTTGCAAAATAATGAAGACAATGTGTTTTCCATTTAGATTAGTTTTTGGCGCGGCGGAGATACAGAGTGTCCATCTTAGCACCTCTTTCATGGCTGATACAATGCAATAAAAATGGCTCTCCCATCCTCAAATACAGGTTAAGGTTTGCTATCAGGCAGATGGTTGGCAAGAGAAGCCAGTGTTTTACGGGGACTTTTTCCTCCTGCCGCAGAAAAGTTTAATTACGAAGCCCGGAGAAGGGGAAGCCGCTCCATTGTGGATGAAAAGGAACAAAGGAAATGGAACATCTTTAACACCTTACGATAGACTCGTGAAAATGGGCTTTTTGCGTCCACATGGGAGGCCGCAGGCCACTGAATGTCAGGCGGAAAAAAGTATTACAGTTTTGTGAAGATAACGTGCTTACTAACACCACATGTACTTTTAAACAGAGTGAATAATCCCTTCCAAATATTGACATCTCTATCAATTTAACTTTCTCAAGCGTTTTTTGGTGAGGCACGAGAAAACAATATAGCACATGCAATGCAGCGGTACCTAATTTGGTTGCCAAGCTGCACAATTATTTGAAATCAATGCTTGTTTTCGCCAGCAAGGCTTGATCAAGCAGAAGGTGCGTACCTCAATGGCATCACGGCTGTGGGTAAATAAAGCAACCGCGATAAGGTCGGCCTACAGCAACAGGCAAGGCCACCTCAAACAGAGAGCTCAATTCTCCCACGCCTTTCATCCTCGACTTTCTGACATTCAATTTCAACTCAAGTAACCACTAATAGTTCACGCTGGGGACACAAAACCCTCTCACAATAGTCAAACATCCACATGCTTCGAGAACAAGCTGTTAGCAGCACTGATATAAAGTGAAAATTAAGTTCTTCCCTGAAAAGTCCTTTCCCTGAAAGGGGCCTTGGGCAGGCCCAGCAGAAAACCCACTGCACTTGATGGAAAGAGCTCAGCGCATGTTTACAGTGGAAACAGTGAGTCTGGGACATTTTCTTCAAGTCCCTTTTCCACTGTTTATAGAGAGAGGAGAGGAACAACACTTCCTGAAAGGAAAGCCAGCTTTCCAAGTCCAAATCAGATCCAAGCTTTCCAACAAATCTGCAAACAGGAGAACACTCTGTATCCAATTTTTGTTTTCCACTTATTGGCTAGTAAACACATGCATGCACTATTAGGCCCACGCACGTGTGTGCTCCTTCCCTCTCTCTCTCGCTCTCTCTCCTTCCCTTTCTCTCTCTCTCTCTCTCTCTCTCTCTCTCTCCTTCCCTCTCTCTCTGTCTCTCTCTCCCTCTCTCCTTTCCTCCCTCTCTCGCTCTCTCTTTCTCTCTCTCTCTCTCTCTCTCTCTCTAGACACACACAAACCAACCAGCAGCATCCAAGAGATTTCCCCTTTTATTCTAATGGAGAAAATCCGAAATTCCTCGGTTAAATGTTTACTAGCTCTAATAGGTTTTTGTCATGCAAGAGATGGAGAATTTATGACTTAGCAGCAACAGTTTATCCGTAAAAATGTAATAAGCCACTTCTTAGATCTCCTCTTGCCTGCAGTAATTGAGTCGCACATGGCCCAGCTCTGATTGTTTCTCACGGTATCTCTGGCATGATTTAAATAGAAATGCGAGGGAAGGGCACTCTACTCCTTAATTACATGGAGATAAGACTATTAATGAATAAGAGCTGCTTCAAAACTCCTCCTGCACAAAATACTGTTATCTGCCTGCTAGATCTAATTCAAGTCTGTGCCTTAGTCTATCGCCAATACAAATAAGCATAGAAAGCAAATGAATCAACAGACTGATCACTGGCACAGATGTCATTGCTAATGTTTGACCTGTTATCTCTGCATCCGACTGCACATAGGTAGAGCTTAACTATTCGATGGGGGAATAGACTCTGTAAACACAATGTATTCGTTTTTGATGAGGCAGTGTGGTATCAAAGCAGCTCGAGTGATGTCTGAAATTCACACTGGAGTGATGTCTCACGCTGAGGAGAACGCCACACCCTCACAACCTCCAGGAGCCTCATCTCACTCTGTGCCATCTCTGCCTTCATCCGTGTGCCTGCTATATTTTCACACACACATACACACACACACACAGACACAATAGCACAGCCAGACAGCCACCTGCATCGCAAAGCATTTGAGATCAACGCTCTGCAGTATGCAAGTGGGCAAAGGCAGAAACATGAAATCCCACCCAAACAGAGGAAAGGGATGGTGGGCTATTATAATATTGCCAACGCCATCTAATTATTAGCGATCGAAAAAAGACTCAGTTAATTAGCTAGCTTAGCTCAATACACAGCATGTATATTTAATGAGCCACTGGTGTTCATCTGATCCAAAAAAGATCACAAGGGGATCGCTGGTCAATTTCATACAGAGTAAATAATCATTTATTATGATGTGCTGTTAATGTTTTATTTGACAATGATTGGGCTGTAGTTGCTATGATTTTTTTATCATTGTCTCTTATCGCCTTCACGCTGATAATTCAGTAATCACAATATGTAAAACCATCACTGTCATAACGAACCTTCTCTGAAATGTAATTTACATTACATTTAACATCAATCTATATTGTATTTCATTTTGCTCAAATCCAAAAGAAACGGGACTGTAAGTGACTGCGA
This sequence comes from Brachyalestes nurse, assembly GCA_037974405.1. Classification (NCBI taxonomy): domain Eukaryota; kingdom Metazoa; phylum Chordata; class Actinopteri; order Characiformes; family Alestidae; genus Brachyalestes; species Brachyalestes nurse. The sequence goes on from JBBPCY010000150.1 coordinate 16,935,909, forward strand.
CACTAAGTATTTACACTAACTTATTTGGAAAAATAGCCATTTTGAGTGTGTAGGAAAGAAATGTCACTAAAGTAAGTATTGGCAAACTATCGAAAAAAGGCTGACCACAAATTCAGATACTTGTCAAAACACGAACAGACACCAGTATCTGTTAAAAACGCTTACTTAGAGTAGTCCACACTAATGTAAGTACTGGGCCCCACTAAGTACCCAATTATGTGTTCAGCGACCTTAACGGAAGGTGTCACTAACTCCAGTATTAGAGGGCCAAAAGCAGTTAAGACGGCAGCGTGGGGCAAAGGCCTACCATGTTAAGTGCATTAAAGGAACCTAAGTCCACTTTAGCCTTCACAGATAGCCTCTGGCTCACCAGGGGGAAAAAAAAGGTCCCCCCACCCCCGTAATAGCATTAAACATACCTACTGCATAAGTGTGCTGACACGATGGGGTTTAGTTGTAAAATGGCCACTGTGTTTGAAGGCATCAGCCATGCTGGCCGTGTCCATTCTCAGCTAGAAGAGTCCCGTTAAAAGGCCCATTGTTCCGAGCGACAGGCCTGGTCGGGAATATGTAAAGAGGGAGAGAGAGAAAGAGAGAGTTAGACAGAGAGAGGGAGAGGGAGAGGGAGAGAGAGGCAGGTGGAGAGGTTTGATTAATGTGGCCCTGGCTGCTGCCTCCTGCCACACGCTGCCTGGGACAGGCTGGTGGGAGACCCCCACAGCGCAGGCTGCCAGCCCTCACAGAGACCACCAGGTGAGCACCATTCATCATCCCCCAACCAACTCGGCCAAACCCAGCCCAGCCCAGCTCGGCCCAACCTGCTCTTCAGAGCCTGCGCCCCCACCTACCCATGCCCACCGCTCTCCAGATAGGGCATCTGCTCACAGAGGGACCACTCCACAGAGACACACACAGCACTAGAGGTTACATTCACTTTACAAGCATTAATACTAAATTGCCAATTTTTCTTAGATCCAGTCTTTTATCCTGATGATTCACATTTATATTAACGAGCTCGGGCAGGGTGATATGGACAAAAATCTCATTACAATATGTTTTTGGACAGCATTCAATTTGGACAATAACTGATAATTACGCTGACACTCCACTATCCGCACCCTAGCACATGCTGTTGTAAGTAAAGGCTAGACTTACTCTTAGTCTGCCTAGAAAAAGTTGAAGACGCGCTAGTACCAGTTAATATATATATATATACACACACACATATAACATTTTCTCTTGTGTTATTGGTGAACAGAACTCCGGCCTGAAAGGACGCGCAATCACACATTTTACACCCAAATTAGCCCCCGCAAAGACATTGCTGACACTAGTGAAGTGTGATTCTGATCCCACTATTCTCATTACAGGTACATGGCTACATAAAAGATGTGTGTCTGATATTTAACCACATTTCAATCTGATTTGAAATGAACTGTTTTTACGCTTACACAAGTCACACAAAAACATCAGATCTGTCTCACATTTATGCCAATTTAGTCCTGTAAGTAGAACACAGACAGTGAGAGAGAGAAAGAGAGCAAGTAAAGGAGTGAAACTCCCCTCTGTCTCTTGCGTTCATGAAACAGCGGGGACAGATTATCCCACTGGGTGGATCGCATGCGCGTGCACTGATGCTCAGAGTGGGACAGGGTGTGTTCGGGAGAAGCAGAGGCCAGCTTCCAAACCAAATCTGCGGGACCAAGCCTGGCCAAGTCTGGCACACCGCACTCTCATTAAGATGCTGTGGCTGTGAGAGAAAAGGCTTCGACTGATGTCATGGGGTCTGCACTGCCATAAGGTCACGCTGCATCCCATGCCAGATCATTTACATAGACGCAACAAAGACACATGCAGCAGAGTCCAGAGTGTGTGTGTGTGTGTGTGTGCGATGAGCCATGCACGACAGCAAGCAGAACAGGACTAAAAGCCCGTTCATTAAATTAAACATGTGGTGCCATGACGAGGGTCTGAATTTCCGCCATGTGATTAAGAGTGTATGAAGCAATTTATTTACTTATGTTCAGTTGTAATACCAAGGTACCCTGGTTCTGATGTAATGAAGCCTGAGAAGCCTCATTGGTCAGGCTGCTTTATAAAGTGACAACTGCTATAAATGTACATGATAAACCACTTGGCTTTCATCTAATTATCAGTCAATTCTTTGCTTGCAATCATGAATGAAGGAGACTCAATTTTAAATTGATTCCTAGTTACAACACTGATTTCACTTCATGTTATGTCGTTGGCAAACCCTCAATCAACCCGTTTTGTCAGAGGGCGTTTATTTCTCAAAGCCCCTCATTTCTGCTCTATTTTCTTTGCTGCCTTCCACTTCAGCCTGCTTTTTCTCACCTGGCATATTCTTATTAATGCAAGCTTTTTGCTCCTTTGCTATGTAATCAATAAATTAGCCTAATATGTATTGACAGCTTCTATTCAAAACAATATAACACACAGGCCCATTTAGCTGCATTAATTGGTTTTGGGAACTAATCAATCAATTTCTGCTCCCAGACGTAGGACAAAGAGAGTGCTGCGGCCATTTCTGATACAGTACCATCAATAGTGCGACAGAGAGCGTGGTCCGATTAATTGCACAAACTGAAGGGCATTTGTCATGGCCTGGAACAATGAGGATTATTATCAGAAGGTGTGCGTTTTGCCGGTGATGATGCTGGACGTCGGGTGAGCATTGTGCAAGGCTGACAGAGCGGCGCTAGGCAAGGCCAGCCTCTCCGTGCAAACACAAAAGCTCACCCTGAGCCGCTTGACTGCCGGCCAAATTCCAGACCCAAACTGAGGAAAAGCATCTGGATTACCTAAATGAATTCTATTTTCTGACAGTAGACAGACTGACGACTGCAAGGGCAGCATTAATCTTTTTTTTTTTCATAATCTGTATCAACCCTGGGTGAGAAAAAACCCGCAAAAACGGGAACACTTACATAACAGAGAAAAAAAAATCCTGTTTTTATCCTGTTGACGGGACAAAAATCAACTCTGCCCATTTACTTCTACACACAACACCAAAAAGCCGACCTCCACGTTCTAACAGCATGAACACTGCAGCAATCTAGGAGAAATGAAATTGTGTCGTGGAATGTTTGCTTTTGGGTCTGTGGGCAGGACAAGGGACAGTACGAGCAGCACAAAACAAAGAGGGCTTGTGTTAGCTTTATTGTGGCAACATGGCACCGGCATGGTGTTAGAGAAGTGGTGGAGGAAAAGCTGGAGGTTTTCTTTATGCTCAGGACAGATAATGGCAGCAGGTTGACTTAGCTAGAGAGGGAGAGAGAAAGAGAGTGGAAGAGAGAGAGAGAGAGTGGAAGAGAGAGAGAGAGAGAGAGAGAGAGAGAGAGAGAAAGGGAAAAAAATCAAGCATTGATTTTGCACACTGCCCCTCTCTCTATTACAAGAAGCTGATCAATATGCTTGACACTGTGCAGCAGAGGAATACTGCTAAAGCTGCATATCTGGACTGAGCATGTGGCCTGTCTGGTAATCATTCTTCTCTTATTGCCTCTCCCCCACCACTCAGCTCTGGTTAAGTGTGTCTACACACACACACGCACACGTACACATACACGCACACACACACACACACAGGAGTATGATGTGTAACATGTGCAGCCATGTCACACAAATGCACACATGATCAAAACCAGCAGCACATACAAACATAAGCCACACATATGAATCCACATATGCTAATGCGAACGCAGGCCCTCGTCCACACGTCCCTGTAAACACAGCTTGTTCACAAGCGGTTAGCGTGACAGCTATGGTTTGCTTCAGAGAGTGAATGTGCGGTTGTGAGTGGACAGGACACTCACTGATCAATAAAGCTCAGGCTGTGTAGTGAATATCTACAGGCTAGAGCACCGCAGGTCAACCAGCCTGGAGAACACACTCCAACCTCAATGCGTTTTTATTTTTCGTTCTCTTTTTTTCTTTCTCTGTTCCTTCCTGAACCAAAAACAGTTTATCAATAATAATCTCGTTTTATTGTCACTATCCTTAATAAATTATATATATATATATAGGTAGTTACACTCTTAAATATCTCTTACACTCTTAAATATATATATATATA
>JBBPCY010000150.1:16943483-16962915 GCA_037974405.1 Brachyalestes nurse
TAATGGTGGCCCCTAGGGCTGTAACGGTACATGTATTCGTCCCGAACCGTCACGGTACATGGGAGAAGATATGTGGGGGGGTGGGGGTAGTGACAGTCGAGCATGTTTTCGAAGCAGAGCTACATTAGGAGACACGACGTCCTGGTTTGGTGCGCGTCGTTCACGATGGCAAAATGCCGCGTGTCAGCTTCACTGGCTGAGCGCACGGGGAACAAAGGCTCAGTGAAGGAGGCTGTAATGATCTGAGAGACCTGCACAATGTCTGTAGAAATTCCCCCCGACACAGACGCCAGCCACCCAGAGCAGGCCCCTGAGCGCAGGGCTAGACCCAGTAATCTGTCTCACACTCAGAGAAAAAGGGAGAACGAGAGAAAGAGAAAGAGAGATCATGCTAAAGGTCTACTGCCTGCTAATGCTACAATTCTCTTCACAAATTAAGCAATTAACCCCATCTTAACTAACACCTCATCCTCAAAGACTTGGGTGATTTCCCCTTTACCTGCCCCCTGAGTGCATGCATGTCCATATTTGCCACAAATATGTGGAATTGGAAAATTCTTTATTGTTGGATGTGCTGAGATTTCTGAATAAGTGCGCGTTCACATGCTGAATACAATTTGGATCACTCTGTCAGGTCATTTTCTATACATACTAAAATAATGCAAGAACATCCTGCCATTAACAGAAAAGAGTGAAAAGCAGAAGCTCAACTTTTTCCTTGTGTGCATCCTGACATGACCTCACCCAAAAAAGACAGAAAATGGTCGGTTAATTAAAAATCATGTGAGGATGCCTCTCATTACCTCACAGTGAGACACTTCTCATGAACAAATGGGAACATTCGCTAGACGTTCTTGGCACATTCTGCGGCGTTCCCAGTGCAGGTTGGGGGAGAGGAGATTTAGCCAGACAAAGTGGATGGGACTGCAACACCAGCAGTGTAGCAATTCATGCCTTGTTTGGTGGTGCCACGGCCATCGTGCCAAGTGGAGCATTTTAAATAACGGGCAACTCAATGTGGTGGCAACACATTAGAGGCTTAAGCACATGCCGAGGAGACAAACAGCGGCTCAGACGCTACACCTCATTCAGACAGCGAGGATGGACTGAATTTGAAGTACGTAAGTTCATTAAGGGTGGCAAAGGCCAGACTGACCAAATTGACTACACAGAAATGATGCTTAGTCCTTATCGAGGAGGTTATAATCTGACTACAATCATCTTTAGTTTAAAATCACAGAATTTAGCAGATGTTTTTTATTCAAAGAAACTTCCATTCCCTAACTACAGGGGACAGTCTTGCACAGGAACCCAGTGGTGATCTGCTGAAGGTACGATTTGAACCCATGACCTCCTGGTCCACAGGCAAGTATACTACCCACAGGGCCACCGCCACCCCTAGTTTACTTAATGGCTAGTCTCAGTCAGAACTTATTTGTAACTAGAAGATCAACCTTTTGCCTGATCTGTGTCAAGTATCTACTGATACTTCATCCTAATCCACTATCTGTATTTGTATTGAAAGCAGAGTTGCACATTTCACATTTTAAGTATGTTAAAATTAGTAAATCCAATGTGGCACATCTTGCACAAGACATGCTACACTACCAGCTTCTTCATAATATCACAGTAAAATCACTCTTTACTCTTTACTCTACAACACATCCATGTGGATAAGAGCATTTTACATGCAATGTTTAGCCATGTCTTCATCTGCAGTTGAAACACCAGCACGCAGATACGCAAGTAGCTGCTGAGCTGATTGCGTTTTCCACCTTTCCAAAATAGTCTTGCACACATAAAAACAGCTTGTTAACTTCTGAAGATATGACTTCAAACCTACTGCTTCAAGTTACCACCTCATAAAGAAAGAGGAAGGGGATCAAACAGACTAAAAAAAAAAATCAGAATTTGATCATAACACATCCAACAACAAAGGGAGCATTACATTTCTTTACAATGATAAAATTACAGTAGCTCCTGTTTCCCAATGCTGATATGTTATGGACAACCTGGGCAAGAGCACATTTTAACGAGTGTACGAGACCATTGTCAAAGTCTCTGAATGTACTGCAGATGAGAAGTAAGATAGGGTTAATATACTTAGTACTGATCCATTAAAATATGGTTGGACCAGCACGATCATCTTTCAGGTAAGAACGCGACATCCGTCGCGTGTAGCTGAACTGAACAGAGAGCGAGGAAAGAAAAGAACACAGAAAAGCAGGTAACACGCTTGTAGTAATGAGAGAGAGGGAGGCGCAGTCTGTGGCCGCCAGAGTAATTAAACTCCCACACGGCTTCTTGAGGGGCGGTGGAGGTGAGCTCTCCTGAGGCTGCCGCCCATTTTGTGTTGGCTGCTGGGAGCTGCAGCACGCTGCGCTGCGCCGGACCTGAGGGACGCTAACAGATGAGGCCCTGTCATTGAAAAGGAGCCCCTGCCTTGTGGGAATCAGCTTTAAGCACTGAAAACTAATCTATAAAGGAAGATAGGGCCATCACAGAGCCTGCCACACACACGCACACACATACAGCCACTGCATGCAAATGAAAAACAAATGCAAACAACTTGAATGTTCACCCTGTGTCGTATTCACACAGTCACACCCGCTATCTGTTCCACATTGTGTTTGCTAAAGGATCACTGAAACAAACAGCCTGTCTATAGGTCTCTACAGAATTGGCTCCCTTATTAGCACTATTGTACTCTGCTTTCCTGCTATCTGTATATAGAAGTGAACATGTGGTAGGTCATATGAATCTCGTCCTTTCCAGCTGTCTGTGTGTCTATGTATATGTGGTGGAAAAATGGCACCATTACATTCACAGTGGTGCTACAGGGTGCAGCTGTACCACTAATAATTCAAAACTATGTGCAGAATTTAGAATTTAGATTAATCTAACACGTGGGAGATATAACACATGCCAGAATATCCTTACATATATATGTATATATGAGCATATTGATTTGGTGGTCCTCTTGTATGTGTGTGTGTGTGTGTGTGTGTGTATTTGTGTATTTACACACACTCCAGGACCACCAAATCAATATACAAATTTAAATCACATATTCCATGAAAGCCAGATCACAGTGTATTGTCACTAGAAACAGAATAACCCTCTTAACGTTTCTGTCCACTAATAATAAGATTTTGCACCATTTTAATTGGTCCATTCCACATAAAATGTTCACATAATGCAAAGAGCAGCTGGCATTTTCAAAACCATAAAAAAAAGAAAACCCGAAATGCTAAGACCTGAGCTGTGAGTTCAAGTCTGTATGTTACTGGCACACCTCAAAGAATGCACTCCCAGTCGTTTCCCCTCTTTCAAGAGGATTTGGCCTATCAGGAGCGTCCAATAAGCCCATATCTGAAAGCTGATACAGCAGTGATCGCAGATCATTTTTCATGTACAAATCTGCTTTGGCCAGGACATGCAGGCAGGCAGCAGAACAGCAGCAGGCTGGGCAAACATAACTGCGTTCTGGGGAGGGGGAAGCAGGGGGTGGGGGCACTTTCCACCACTACCCCTCCCCTCGTGCAGGACCCCGCCTTGGGTCTTCCTTCCCAGTTGCTTGGCCAGCTGAGCAATCAGGTCAGCCGGCTCTTCCTGCGTCGCCCCTGGTCAATTGTTCCCCTTCCACGCCTCGTGTGCGGCCCACAGCTGTGGCAAAATGATGTCATATCTGCTCCTGTGGCAAGTGGAGTGTGTCACGGCACAAACACAGAGCAGAGGTTGAGGTGACTCCACTGAGAGACAATGAGCCGGGCTCGGTTACACCAAAATTTCTGATGATCTCGGCACTTCGTACAGGAAACGAGAAACATATTGTTTGCACAACCGCTCTGATGAGCGTCTCTGACATTTCTGTTTCTTTAGTTTCTGCATCAGGTGGCTCTGGGAGCTGGCTGATATAAAGAGCTACCGCTGGTTGGGCTCTTTATTCGCTCTCCTTGTTTAGAGGGATGAGACAAATATTATAGTGCCAATCAATATGCTCTCTCTGAGGACGGGTTATTGGGCTGGTGCATGTATTAGCAGCAGCAGGCCCACTGAACAGCCATTATGTTCACTGAAATCACTCCTCCAAGACATTAGGAATGCTTGGAAGCATATAAACATGCAGGCACATAGCTATTTGTAGACTGTCTCATCGAACAACGAAAGACACACAGAGTGAAGCGATGTAATGCAATCTTTACAAAGTCTCTGCCAGAGAAGAGTTAAGAGAACTCAAACTGCAATAATGCAACTTGAACAGCAGAAAATGTAAGACAGCTCCCCCGCCACCTGAGGTGATTACCATGCTCCTCACCCAACTGATTCCAAATGAATTATTCACTTCCTCAGTACATGAGAGGCTTCCTAAAACACAAAAGAAAACAGTTTCAACATATAACACTGACTGAGGTTTTTCCAGAAGAGGGGGGGTTGGGGGTGTGGGCATGTGTGCTGAGTGAGAGGTGGAGGGTCTCCCGGAGCACGGCCTGAATGAATGAAGCGTGGGTTCTTTTTTAACATGGGAGTGCAGAGCGTATAAACAAGCAGGTGATTTGATTAAGTGTGTAATCGAGTGAGAACTGGAGCCCACACTGGCCCCAGCTCACTCCAGCACTCACACTGCTTTCACACAGACCAGCTTTCAGGGGTTGCTAATGAGGGCCTTCACACCTAGAAAGCTCAGTGTAGAACACACTCCCAGCTCGCATACACATACCTAACAACTCTCAGTCCATTAAACGCTAGTAAAAGTATGCAAACATTATCGTTATTTTCTACAAGTTAATTGCAATTACATATACAATTAGAAAAAAAAAAGATTGTGAAAAAAAGGAAGCTTTAAAGTTGTGGATTTGTGCTTGATTAGGTCCTAAGATTGATTATTACTAAACAAACACAGAAGGTCAGTGATAAAAAACATATATGGACATGTTAAAACAAGGTAGCTGAAAAAAACACTAACGTATGTTGATTACCTTCTGTTCACAATGGAATTCCTCTGTTAGAGCACAATATGGGTTGATCAAAAGAAATTTGAAATTCAGAGCAGGAAAACAGAAGCTCATAAGACTCAACAGTCAATTAGGTAGCTCATAACTAAGAAATCTAGCACCGTTGCTACTAAAAAGAGTGACAATGATCAAGAGTGGAGTTCAGTGAAGGTTACTACAAAGGAAATCAATCAAAGAAAGAAGGAAAACATTGCTATCCATCTCAAATTTGCTAAAAAAGCACCCGAAGTTTCCACATCTCTATCTACAATATTAGAGCTGTGCTTTTTAGCAATGTTATGTTTGGACAGAAAACTACATACCAACACCAAACTCTCACAACACTGTGAAGCATGGTGGAGGGAGGGTGGGGCTGCTTTTCTACCTCCCAGCCTGACCTTCGCTGAAGGACCACTGGATTCTAAGTTGTTTGAACTGTATAAAGACATTCTGCTCTACAGCAGAATAGCATCATAAAAACATCTGAATTTTGAGATTCTTTTTCTTCGGCCGGATCATTAACTTAATTTGAGGATTATTAACTCTGTGTCAGCTTCCACTACTTCCTCTCTACAAATGTTAATGTTTTGCAGATCAATTTGAGATAAGCAGAATTAAAGTCAAAGATAGCCAGTTAACCTTAGATACTAGAGACTAATTATCCAGACGCTCATGCCTTTTATACACTGAGAAATGAGACACACAATGCAGAATTTAATTACAAGTGTTAATTACAATTACCTGGGATTTGTAGATATTAAAATGCTGTTTTACTGGATATTCCACATCTGTGGTAAGGCAAGGTATCTGTGCTCTATATAAAGATAATGCAATGTCATAGCAGAATTTCCCAATAGAGAAGTGAGGGAAATGTCCACGGGCTGGACAACTCACTGAAGTGTCACTTCCCCCAGTGCACTTTCTAAAGAATGTTTTCGAAGGAATGTTTTTTTTTCTGCAGTGCATGAAGTGTTTGCCTTCATTTGCAGCTAGCTTGTCCAAACAGTGCAATAGAAAGTGCTGATCAGAAAACAAATTTGACAATGCCGTTTCACGATTGGCATGAACTTGAACCTTGACCCCGAAGACTGGATGAAAAGAACTCTGTTAATGAAAAGCCCTGAATACCTGTACACTTCTGTCCTTATAAAACACACTCTCCAGCAATTTGGTAAAGTATCGTCAGAGTTAACCATTGACAGAAACAAGGCTGTCATTTTAGTGTTTGTCTGACGTCCAGGTAAAAGTAAGCCGAAATACAGAACACCCTCACTTACGCAGAGGCAAACATGACTGCTTCAGTCACAACTGTGTAAGCTCTTTCATCCTCTTTCTGTACTGGTTTAGAGAAAGTCTCCTGTATACCTTTTTGACAGACATGACAGATTCTCTTGTGGTGCACGTCCTTGACGCGCAGTTGCACAGAGATAAAATGTCTCGGTCAGTGTGAGTCATATTTGTATCCACTTACATTCTGAGTAGGACACCATGGCGATCACCTTGATATCAAAGAGGAATCAAAAAAGTGCAATGGTAATTTAATTAGTGTTAACAGGGGTGAATACTGCTGCCTCTCAGCATGTAATGTACTTCGTGCCAACAGCTCGAGCTATGAAATTCAAAACACATGAAATCGACAGACCATGGGCTTAAAAAACTGTTTTTCCAAAGACAATTTAAAAAAAGCACACCAATGACATTGAGAGCTAAAAGCTGCTCTGATTTATGGTGCTCCTCCAACATGTTTTGGAAACAAATAACTTGCATGCAACAAGAACTTAACTGAACAAGAATCATGAATAGAGAATTTTATACAAATGTTTTCATTTATGATTATGAACGGCACAATCGGACCCTGAGGCGCAGAAGGAAGGGTTTGTTCCTTTTCCCGGTGGCGGAACAAGACCATGTTTCTATAATCATTCCACAATACAGGGCAAACACTACATATGCAATGTAAAAGAAATGCTCAGCTAGTCTGCAGTAATGATCATTAATTAGTAAAAATAGTCCTACTACACATTTCTTTGAAATACAACTAAAGTGCTATTATTTGGTTCTTCAATTTCTGTCTCAATATCATAAAAATTAGATAGAATTACAGAAGGAAAGGAATATTACAGGCTGTGCAACAAGAACACCAACACTCAGCACATAAACCACTAATAAATTAATACATTATATCAAATGAGCAAATAAATTGCATTTTTTTAAAGTGGCTGCCACAGTCTTTCATGTGGTCTCTATTCTTGGAGATAAAGTGATTACCTCACAAATGGAATAAAAACAAGTGCATTATGGGTTTTTTTAAGGAATTGATGTCAGTGATGTCCGGTTCTTTCAACTTCCTCTAAAATTCTATCTTCGCTTCTATATTTGTACAAGATGTTTTTTTGTTTTTTAGCTCTAGAGCTAAATGCATCAACATACGAGACCAATCCTGCAAAATGTGCTGCTGTTAATCATAACTGAAATATTGGCCTTTGCCGTCGTGATATGACAAAAGGGTGCAATATGCAAATGAGCCCTCTAACAAAATCACAACATGTTTTATTGCATGCCGTGAGCTTCCTGAGCAGTTTCAGATGTTCCAGATGAGGATTTATGCGGCCTGGTTTAGACCAATCAGGACATAATCCAACCAAACATAAACAATTTTGATCAGAAGATTTCAGGCCCATTTTAACCCACGTCACACCAAGGTTGACTTACTGCACGGCAAATCACCATCACTATATGTAGCAACATAATATGCTATTTTCAGTCATTATTTATACTGCATTTAAAAAATCATCGCTGAACATATTTGCTCATACTTCTTTGGCTCTGATGAGCCAATGGAGCTCCATTGATTTACATCTGCAGAGTCTGTGCCTGCATGTGATGCTCCGGCGGAAGAGGATGAGATCATGTCTCGGCCTGCTCTGAAGTCACGAATATTTACAGCAGTGGCTCCACGGTGGGCTCACACATCATGCAAAAGCCTCAGAGATGAACTGCAGACAAACTCCATCCAGAAACGGTCAATTAAGGAAGCCACTCCAGATGTTTGTCCACAAAATCTTTCGCTCAGGACAGACTGTGTATCCATCTTACAGGCCTAGAGGGCAATCAGAGCGATCTTTGCTGCAGGCGAGTCAGAGGGAGCGTAGGTCAAGCACAGCAGAAAGAAACCTCTAACATGGCAGTGAATGTTATGATTCATCACAAACGAGCTTGGCCAGATCAGTTTTGCTCCATGGTTACCTGTGTGTCTGTGTGCTAACAGATCCAGTGCCTTCCTCCCACTCTGATCTGTTTTGGCCTCTAATGCTATTTGTCTCTGCTCCCCAGCCTCAATCCCCTTTTGAATGTTAGACTCAAGTGCTCATTTGTCTGCATGAGCAAGGTTAAAAGTACACGGGCAGGGCTGTGGCTGGAGCACTGCCACACACCGAGCCCCGGCAAATTCATACATGTTATTTATGATCCATCTGACCATTGATCACGCTCACTTATCCCAAGCTGAAGCTCATAAGGTGAGCATTCAAAGCCACCACTCCCAAGGGGAAAGTCCTCGACAGTAAGAGCCACTTGGTTACGAGCACCACAATGGGCTTCATCAGCCATTCTGCAATGTCATGCCAGACGCTCAAGATCATTCTAACCTGCATGTTAAGGACAAGCGGAACAATGATATGTGTGCTAGACATGCTGATTTTCAATAGTAAAATATCAACATGGACAATAAGGTTATTATGAATGACTTATAAATAGAAATAAAAGTATTGTGACATTTGTATTGTGACACACGTACTGGTTTAACATAAATATAACTAAATAATAACTAAAACTAAAAGAAATCACATGGTTTTCTGCAATTAATCGTGATTAATTGCATTGTTATACACAAAATATAATGAATGCAAAAGTACTGTATGGTGCACTTTTATTTTTAAAGTATTGCTATATGAACAAAAGTGCAAGGACATTTGTTTTGCAAATGTTTTAAACAAATAAGATGCTTTTTAACAGCAGTGTTCCCTTTAACACAGTTATACAGCCGCAGTTTAAATATTTCTAAATCTCAACTTAAACAGTAATGTAAGCAAATCAAATATAAAAACAAAACTACTTGCCACTGCAGCGCATTCACGTTTTATCTAGTTTGTTATAGAAAAACAAGTCCAGAGCATGGGGAGCAGAACCATTATAGCAGCTGTAAAGAGGGACCAACTCCATATGAAAGGCTTTGTATCTGAATGCAGTGTCATTAAAATCCCTGTTGGTGTAATGGTCAGGAGTTCCTATACTTTTGTCCATATAACTTATTATTAATGCTTTAACGTGATAACGCCCAGTCCTAATATCTATATATATTTTTAGTTTTAATAATGCAAACAAAAAAACAGGTGTATATACTTAAATACACCCGAGCCATTAAATAATAAATTATAAATAATAATAGAAAATATAAAACAAAAAGTGTCCATAGGCTTTCCAACATCAAATAGCCTTAACAACAGGTCAGGGACTACGGAACAACCCTTCAGGCACACATGTACTCCTGCATGCTCACAGGCAACACACATTTTACTCAAATTTAATGTGAAGTGCTTCCATACAATACATGATTTTGGTTTAATAGTTTTCTCCACTTCTGCCATGTTTCCAATGTTTTTATTTTTATTTTTTACCTGAAGTGACAACACAGTGTGCAACAACATCATGAAATTGCTAAATAATTGTATGTATTTTTTTAAAAATCATCAAACGTCACAGTCCTACGTTAAGTACACTTCTTTGTGATAGTATGTAAACTGTACACTTTACAGTTTACACTTTACGAAATGACCAAGAACCAGCCTCCAGAAAAAAAAAACAAAAACACGGGAAATCAAAGACATAAAATCCATTATGAAATAAATGAAGGCTGTTATAAAGAGGCATCAGGGATTTTTTAAGATATAACCATCATTAATGTTATTAAAAATGACAAAACTACATGTGTTATGTTAAATGTTTGGTGCTTGTTTCTCCAAACAATATCATGATAATAGCATGTACTGTGCTAAAAGATTAGTTAGTTATTGTGATATTTAATGTTTAGGCCTGATTTACACTGAAAAACATTGCACATAGCCAAGTTTGAACTTTTCAGAAACTGTTGCTATTTGTGGATCTGGAGAAAGTGTGTTAGTACAGGATTTTTTTATGTCTGATATGTGCTCTCAGAAAGAGGGGGGAAATTAATCCTCTTAAATTCTGTTCCCATAATCTGATTTGCTGTGGTTGTTGGTTTTGTTCAGTGATGCCACTCATGGGCAGCCCATGGCAACTTTACACCCATGCTTCCTCTTCCTGAGGTCAGTATGGTCTGTCAGCAAATCCCAACTCACAAATGAGGCTTAGGATAAAATTATTATGATTAAAACAATTTTCCATGGCAACCCTCTAACCCTGAGCACGGTCCAGATCAACGACCTACTTTGATCATTTATAAACTGTCTACCACTCACAAGCTTAACCCAGCACTACTCCACCTCAGGTTGTCTGTATTTGATTGAAATGTGAGAATAGAGAAATTAACATACAGGCTATGATTTACTGGTATTTTTAAAGCAAACGGGGTTGATATATATGTAAATCGAAATTAAAAAAGGATCAGAGGCTGAGTGACATATTTCACCAGCTGCAGCCACATCACATAGATTTCACAGTTTTTTTCCAGTGCATTTGGTTTAATGGGCAGTGCTGGTGCGTGTAGTTTTGGACTGTGGCCCTTCGTCCCAGGCTGGCCTCTGACGGCTGAGGGTTAAAGCTATTTAAAGGAGACCCTAGAGCCCCCAGCAAACCCACCAAACACACCAGCACTGTACAACAGCAGCTCCCAGACAGCTGAAGAATGGCTCCATTATTCATAGACATATACACACACACACACACACACACACATACACACACACACGCACACACTGAGGTACAGGCACTACTGACCTGTTCCTTATACAACCCATTTCCCCACCATTGCCTACTGGAAATTCCCTCACTTTTGCGGATACAAACACGAAACCGAATGCACTGTGATACCACAGGAATTATTTACCGATAATACATATTGCCGTATGCGAGTGCTTAATTTCCATTAATGCTAAAAAATCTCTAATTAATATCTCGAGCCTTTGAGGACCGTGAGCTCCATCTACACTAAGACATACATAAATGAATGTAGCACTTAACAAAGCATGGATGAATGTAATCACGCTTTATCCCCCAATCATTTGGTCTTCTGTGAGGAGCAGGCTACATATGATTACCAGGCTAATTGGTTTATAATCTTTAGCAATCTTCTGGCCTGACAGAATAATCGCCCACTGCAGTGTGTATGGGCAGCGGCAAAGGTTGTTCATTTTCGTCCATCGACTAAAAATTAGCGCAGAGAAAATCAATTACGACCTGATGAAATTCAGGTATTTGCCAACAAAGGTAGCAGCAGTCATAGCATACCATTACGAGATAGCGGCGGAGAGGGGATGAGTTTAGTGTATTTGAGAGGATCAGCAATTTACACCCTGAGTACACACAGCTGGGAAGATCACAATGAAAAGCGTACGTTCAGTGTGTGAGGCTTTAACAGCGGCGTAAATTATACCTGACCATTAAATACAGTTCACTCATCTGCAAACCTTAATCCTACAGAAGCTGAAAGAAGCGCCTACTCCATTTGTCCCTATTGCCTCGGCCAGTGTCTCCAAATGAACAATCTGCGTGCGTGTGTGTGTGTTTATGAAACATCAGGAAATACCAAGCCAGGCATTCCAGCTCGTCAGCACCTCTGTCTCTCATGTGACTGGAGACACACAGCCCAGATTGTGTGCAATTTTGCTCATGGAGCATGATAAGAAAATTTGGTAAGAAAGACAGAGCAGGGCAGAAAGAGAGAGAGAGAGAAAGAGAAAGAGAGAGAGAGAAAGAGAGGCGTTGGGGCCGGGAGGGAGGCGGGGGGATAATCTGATATGCATGACTTGAGGTTTTTCCCAGCTTCTCCTTTTCTTTTCTCTGGCAGAAATCGCAGGTTGCATCCATAATTTACAGGACGCTCCTCTCTCCTGGCAATCTGGCTTCTGCAGCTCCACCGGCCCGTCCTCATTAGCATAATGCAGATGCCACCAAAAATCGTTCACCTTCGAGCTGTTCCCAGTCTCATCAGTACACAAGGCTGTGGCGCGAATGTGGTTTACATGCCTAAAGAGGCTGGCGATAAAACACTGAGCACGCTACATGTGCTGTTGGTGTAACACTTTTTTATTTATTTATTTATTTTTAAAGGGGAAATCTCTCATCTCAGTAATTGGGCCTGCCATTAATGATCATGTAGAAGAACTGACACTGGCTTTGTGAGAAGGAACAACAAAGCAGCCGAGCGATTTGAGAGGCCCCGCTGCTAATTATGACTCATGTCGTACAGTGCGTTCTGCTGCTTGCTCAAAAACACTAAATAAATCCGCCGTTTGCCAGCACTCAGGAAATATGATTGCCTTACACAATAGAATTCATGCATTCCTGTTTTTTAACCCCAATTATGCCGTTTCGGGGAGTTTCGGCAAACGACTGCGAGAAGCGAGTGCGATTGTAGATTGTGATTGGGGTGAGAGTCGTTAGGAGAAATGAGCAGAGAAGGATCATCAATCAAGCACCTTACCAGAGGATGCAGTAGGTTTCTTTGTTTAGTGTTTAGCAAATCCACTCCTATGTCCTCATCAATCATAGAGGTGGTCTGGAACAGAGAACAAAAAACACAGTCTAAATGCCCCGGCCAAACGGACAGCAGTGCAATAATCAAACATCAGCCCTGTACACTTTTTGAGCACAGTGTGGACATTTAACCTGATTAAAGCAAGCAACATTCCCCAAGTCCACAAATTCAGCCCATTTAAAAGAACATCACACCGCATGAGGGCCCGGGAGAATGTTCAGCTAGTCACAGAAAAAAAGCACAGCTTGCTAATTCAGATGTATTTTAGACGCTATTCGCATAAGGTACCGCACAAATTCATAAACCGTTCCTGAAAATATTTAGAAAGTGACAAATATACATTATGCAATGTGTTAATTTCATGCTTAATAATACAGCACTGTGTCAGGAGAAAGAAATAAGATTTGTCAAGTTGCTGGGAAATAAGCCAGCACTAGGCAGCTATCAAAAACAGATTTCGCATTATAGCTACAATAACAAGCACCCGTCATTGATGACTTCTAATAGACAAAACAAGCTGATCTAATTAAAATCTACAAACAGCTGACAAAATAAAACGTGAAAGACATATTACTTCCCCAACTGGCAGACTTCTGCTGCGTGCCGTGTGAGCACACTTACCAAGCTCATTGTTCATGATGAGTGTTCGATCAGTGCTGTAACAAATGACGTGCTTTCACACCACTGACAATTGTACATAACACTGTATCAGAATAATGTAGCTGATTATAATCCCATGTTCTCCAAGTCAGAGTGTGTGCTGTAGTGCTGGAGTGTAAACACTTGTTTCCAGCAGAATACACTCACCCACATGGCAAAACAGATCTAAACTAGGCCTCAGTCGAAATGAATATTTTTTGACTAAGCGGCTAAAAATCTGATGACCTAACAGGCCTGTCATAATCATGTAACTCTATTCAAATTAGTTGCCATGAACAAAACTTCATTTTAAACATCCTTTGCTTGCTGGTGTTATGGCACCAAACATTATAAATTCCCATTGCATGTAAATAAATGTGCTTATTTACATGACCTCAATGAAAACGCACCCAATTCACACTGTTTTTGAAACATAAACATAAGAGTGTGAAAACGAACATCTGTGAAAAATAATGGCAGTCATTGTAATAATTGTGACGGGCCTGTAGACTAATATGCCTTTAGACGATCAAAAATGAAACAGACAACAGTTTAGGTTAATAAAATACTTAGCACGTAATATTATTATTACGTCAGATTAACCATCACTTTTCTTAAACTCAGATGAACAAAGGTTTTACATATTGCAGCACAATGGGTACAGGCTCCCCAGAAGTACTAGCAGTTTTGTTGCTTTTTGTTAATAAAGCATGGTGATGTTCAGATTACAATATGCTATAGAGCTGGTAATGATTGTCAGCCACTAATTCATCAGTAGGATTTTCACCAAGTCTTAAGATTGGCCGACCTCATCAGGAGACATATATATGTTGTTTGAGTCAGTATGGAACATATCTAACACTAAAACAGCAGGTAAAACTTCTATCAGAAACATCAATGATGCTAACCTCCATTATTTAGTGCAACTTTTTCTGATTCATCATAACTGCTCCCGCATGGATAGCAAAAGCTGGTAATCTAATATGTGGCAAAAGTTGAGGCAGAAAGCCAACCTTCCACATCAGAGGCTTGTGTTAACTCAGCACAGGGCCTGCAAAGCGTGTTTATTTCTTCAATGTCTACTATCACCCTCTACAGCCTCACACGGCTGTAATTACATATAAATATTTCAAGTCAGCTTTTGGGTAAGTGAAACTGCTGATATTCTAACGGGCTCATGCTCGGACTATTAATGGCCTCGTTTACGGCGAGTGTATTTTTAACTCGTTAATACTCCAGCATTTTGCAAAGTGCTGGTCTTGTGATATTCTCCTCGAATTTGCACCGCATGTCAGGTCATGCTCTTCCTTCCCTGAAACGCTACGTTGGAAAAAAAAAAAATCCCTCTCGTATTTATTATTGCACACACCTCCTCATTTAATTACAGTTAAACGGCTGGCTGGCTAATGTGATCCTTTCATATATTTCCCAGCATCTGAGGCAAATTAAATTGGACATATCACTTCAATGAAGTAAACGTTAGTCAGTTTTCCTATCGTGGCATGATACATGTGTGGAATATAATGCTGTCCCTCACTGGAGAACGTCCACAGGATTTCAGCCTAAGGACTTGCTGAAAATATGTTTTAAGCACAAGCATGATACAGTTATTCCTTAAGGAACAGCACTGCTCCAGATTTTGCTTGGGCCTTCACTGCTTTAATTGGTTCAATTAGGTTATTTAAGCAGATTTCTAGTGGCACATCCCTGTAATGTCTGTCAGTGCTTTCACGTAAGCTTGTTAGAATGACAAAGTGAGCAAATGAAGCCAATGAGAGAGAGTGTGTCGCTCTCTCACTCTCTAACACACACACAAACACACACACACACACACAGGGCACGCTAACCTTAAGGCATGGACCACATGATGCAACGATATGGAGCCATAAAACACAAGGGAAAGGCAGGATGTGCAAGACTGATGATAAAAGGGGAAAAAACAGACAGCGGGAAGAAAAGGCACACACTGCTAAGGCTTGATTATCCACACTTTCACACTCACCGAACACAAACTGAGAGACATCTAAGACGGACCTCCCCCAGTTCTTGGACTGCGCGGGCGCTCAGATGGGCTTTTGGATTGGGCTGTATTGTCTGTGCTCCACACTCATTAGCTGAGTCAAGGAGGGACTTACTGGGGTGTTTAGCTCGCTGAGCTTGTGTGGCAGCTCAACAAGCTCTCCCAGCTGGAGCACCGCACTCTCATCACAGCTGCACACATACAATTAGTGCAGGTGCAGCCAAGGGGCGAGGACACACACACACACACAGACACACTAGGGCTCCACAATATGGACAAAATACCATTTTTTGATTATACTGCTTCTTCTCAGGATTGCAATACGCCTTGAAATATACTAAACGGCCTATACGCTGCGTTTAACTCGTTTTATTTTTTCCTCTGTGGAATACTTACAACTTTTGTGTGGGTATGTGTATCAAAAATGGCTATGATTCATAATAAGTACAATAATTCATCATTCATATCTTGAGTTCACAACTCAAAGTCATTTTACAACCTCTCTTTATGTCTTTGGATTGAACAGGCCGTGTTAATTACTGTAACTTTAGCACTGACATATGCAAATGACCTCTGTTCTGATTGGCTGCCCTGTACCGCACCTCCTCCAGAAAGCAGTCTGGGCTGAAACAGTTTTTAAAACTTCAGGGTGGGGGAATGGACATGAACTGAGTTGTTAATATTTTCATTATTTATAACAGAAACTGTGTCTTGCGAATGGGCCTTTTTTGCAGTTTAGTAGTTTACAGTATCCCATATGGACTGGCAAGTGAAGGCTATGTTTAAAAATCTTTAACAGTCATCTCTTTTACTCCAAAAGCATGAAAAAAATCAGTTCCACATGATATGGAACCTTTAAAAAACACAGTGATAAGCTATAGCTATAAGACACGGTTATAAAACTGGTCTGTATAATTTTGTCCAAACATTATTATTAGGGGTGTCACGCGTTATAAAAAATCGAATTAGTTACAAGCTGTCTAATTAATTAATCTAAATAAATCACACACATTTTGCTGTAAACCGTTTTGAACAGTTAAATGAACTTTGGCATATGAATGAATAATCAAGATTACAGACTTTCAGCGTCTATTGAATAACTGTTTCTGCACTGTTCATGTGCAGTAATGGTGGCAGCAATCAAAAATAAGATCTAATATGCTGAGGGAGAAAAATGCTTCAGCAAGAGCAATGATAGAACTTAGTCCATCTATAAGCTGCAGTTTAAGACAAAGCACATACAAGCATGATGAATTATGCTGCCCTGTCGAGAAACGCTACAGTAGCGCAAACCGACAGCAGAGTCTATTGATTCATGCTAACCTGTTGAAAAATGCTCCCTTAAAGCTCATACAGTCAGTTTATAACACTTATAATGATGAGAAGTAGGCATATAATATGCATAATCTGAGAAAAATATATTGTATTTATAAAACATATTTTGTAAGCGGTCTATCAATTGATGTTGCCATATTCAGTTTATACAGTCAATTTGGCACTAATAACGACAGGCAAATAATATGCATAACCCGAGAATACTATATTTTACTTAAATTAGAAGAGCCTAGATCTTTCGAGGTGCATAGAGCCAGTTTATACAGTCGCATTCTAACACTGAGAAATGCTACCGTGAAGCAGAGTGTTCTGACGACTTATGCTGGCTTGTCGAAAAATGATACTGTAGCGCAAATCGACAGAAGAGTCTATCGAGTCAGATAAACTAGCTTCTCTAACGCTAGGTAGAACAGATTTATGGCCGTGGCACTGAATCCCAAGACTGTGGAGCAGCACATGCGCAGAAGGGCACAGTAAAACATCTCGATGGGTAGCGTGTTTCGACAGAACACCAGACTGGGCTTAAGTCACAGTGCAATTAATCAGCGTTAAATTTTTTATGATTGCAATAATACAAAATAAAATCGTGATCTGCATGTAGCCCTCTGTAATATAAGATCCTCGAAGACCAATGTATATTTAGCATCCTAACACATGCACAAGCAAAATATATACACAAAGGTATCTCACACTTCATACTGACATCAGTGCTAACATGCGGCGCTGTTCGATGCTGGCTGCTCCAGTGGCAAAGAGATACATGACATCAATTTTAGTTATTAGATTCCATTTTTCTGCTGTGGTTCTGTGAAGCACGCGGCCTTTCATTAGTAATGTTAGTGTTTAATGCAGTGATCTCCGTATAGAAAGCAATATTCCACACACCCTAGCCAAGCCTGTTCCATCGTGATGCGAAATTAGTCTGAACAACAGCTAGGATTTAACTTACTGGCTGCGATTTATAAATATCCGGAGAGAAAAATGGAATGCGGGCATATGCTTTTCCCTCTGACCTAATATTGATGCTAAGAGCTCTGCTTACAAAACATTATCACAGAGCTGCGCGCTACAGCAAATTACACGACAAAAGCAGTGCAGCGCTGATTTGCGAGTTGTTTATTTTGGAGCCTCTAGAGGTGAAATAAATTCCGGCGTTTTCGGCTTTGTCTCTCTGCCACACACAGTTAAAGGCAGTGAGCGGCGACTCTCGGCAGAATATCTCTCATGCTGTGATCGTCTTACATCTGGATTAATCTCCAGTGGATGCCATTAAGCGGAGCGGCCAGCAAAACACGCAACGCACACATCTGAATAATTCATTTAGGGCTCAACCCGCTAGAGGGACTTTTTTTTTTTTTTTTCATTTTTTGGTCTGTTTGTGTGTGAACCCCCCGACATTAATACTGGAACACATATTTGTTTGTGTGGGCGAGAAGAAGGTGAGCATGAGAGGGCCATTCTGCAGACATTCAGCACCAATTAGCTAGCAGGTGCCTTTGTGTGCGGTGTAAACCTTTGTTTACCTTCACACACGGTGGGTCACGGAGCTCATGTCTGCTGAGAATAAAGACTGCAGAGCGTTTCCTCGGCTGATTGGGCCTCCTCCAAGGGCGCAGTGGAATAAGACATCGCACACACAATTAAATACAACGCCGGATCATATGAGCGTGATGCAGCAGTTGGGGAGAGAAGGCAGCCTTTCAGCACACACTCTTCTGGGCTCTGCTGAATACGATAATGAGGGGGTAGAAGCAAAGCCACAAGGGTCATCAATGGAAGAATAGCAGCTATCGCCAGCGCCCAGTGTAAAACTTAGCTCTGGCATTTTGCTGGGATTACATTTGAATTTCAATCGCTGCCGTTTGAGTAAAAAGCACAAGACGAGGCACTCGTGATCTCGTGCACACGGAAGTCCCCGGGGAGAAGATAAATCTGTTCTCTCCAGCTATGGATCAAACTGGTTTACTTTAGTCCGAGAGGGAATGACAGGAGGATGTGAATGCATCAAATACAGCTGAGAGGTGTGCTTCACTGAATAGACTTAATTGAGCATAAGATCTAGTGTTGAAAATGTATACTCCTGAAAGAGCACCTGAGAGTCAAATGCAATACCAACATATTTGAAGGATACTGCTATCACTGCTGAATACCTGCATATTCAGAACTGCATCACTAACAGTCCTCTTCACTTAACAAGCTCTCTCGTCTGCTAATTAGGCTGCCGATGTATTGCCAACAACCTGGATCCTTCAATTACTGGAGTTTCATCTCTAAAGTGTGTGGGTGTCTATTGTAACTATACAGATTACCGCTGTCATAACAGAACTGTGTATCTCTAAAATGGCAACTTTATAGGAGAACAACAAACATCCTCAACTTTAACGTACATTAAGGTGACAAGAATTTCAAGCAATTCTGGGATTTCAATTGATTAATTCATCATGGAATATTTACACAATATGAGCTGGATATCTTATGGTGTAAAAAATTCAAATTCTAAAGGAGTGATATGATTACAATATTTTACGCTATATTTTCAAAAGTATTCAGCCACCCCTTCTAATCAGTACATTCAGTTACTTTAAGGTATGCCCATTTGCCACAGAGACGACAGAACGAAATACTCTGGATCAGTCATACATGAACCTTCAAACATCTTGTACAATATTCAGAATTGGCTAAAAGAGTATCAAGAGTGATCCTGATGTG
>JBBPCY010000150.1:16963197-16973349 GCA_037974405.1 Brachyalestes nurse
TTCTTTTGGTATTTCTTTTTTTTTAAATTTAGTTTGGCAGCTGGAAAATGCCACAGTAGCCCACAAGTTCACAGAGGCCCTTTCATTCAAACTCCAGTAAGACAGGCAAGCAGCCAAACCTACCAACCACCAGCATTGAGCCAGGCCTCTATCACTGGGCCAAGTCGAGCAGACAGCCACAGACATGCGCGCGGGCAGGGGACTGACTGACACTTTCACAAGCATGACGCCGGGAAGAAAAACGCACAGAACTGTGGTGGCCCTCCCTCCGCAGCAGAGCCTAAACGCACCTAACAATTACCGGGGCTATTTTCTCTGGAGAGCCAAATCCCTGTTTATTGGCATCTAGTTGTCAAAGGCTCTCAGTGTCGGCCCTCAGCAGGCACCTCCCAAACGGTCAATGGGGCGAGATTGAACCTAACTCGACAAAGATGACTGGGATTCCAGCTCAGGCGGCAGCATTCTTCTGGCTGGCTCCTATTAGAGGCTAGAAGGCTGCTTCTGAGGGGATTAAAACAACTCTCACTCCCTGAGGGAAGATGCTTCTCAGGTTGGTGACCTGGGCAGTAGCTTGTAACTTTCCAGCATCAAGTGCCATAGTACTGTGTCTGGATCTTAGAATGGGGAAAAAATGTTTTGCTTTTTTTCTTTCTGGCTCACAGGCAACATTTTCTTAATGTTTTCTAAAAGAGTGCTATATATCGAGCCGGAAATGTGTGAGTAGGGAGTATATAAACACAAAATTATTTGACACCATTCCAAAAATAAATAAATAAATAAAAGACAGCTTCCATTGTAGATGCAATGTGGCGGACTCTGTATTAACAAAAACCTCTACTTACACACTGAAAACTGAAAAAAAAGCCAAGGCAGTAGCAAACTGCCCCTACTGGAGCAAGGTCATCGGTGCATGCACACAAAATCATTTAGTGCTTTTGGAAAGCGGCTTCCTCCCTAGTTTCATCACCTCATTCTGCCTTTGTTAGTGCTCGGAAATGCCTCGAGTGAGGAATGAAAATACTGGCATGTCCCTGCAGCTCAAAAAGAGAGGAGTATTTCTGCAGCTGCGCTGTACCGTGCACTCGCCTCACCAGAACAGGGCCGCCGGGTCAGGTTTCCCCCACAGATAGCCATGTTAACCTAAGGAGCGTAAACACCCACATCATATTTCACAGTGAAAGCATCCGAGCCATGAGGGTTACAAGACAATCTTTACAAAACATCAAACTCACTTCCCCAGCACCCTCCTACTTTTCAATTTCCAAAGTAATATCACAAACTAGTCTTGTGCATGTACATCACAACCACAGCTGTGTTCAATATATTGATACAGGAATATATCTTAAATAAACTCATGATGTGCAAATCGATAGTCAGGAGTGTATCAATTTTTCTGAATTGACTTCACCACAGAGTCTGTATGTAGAAGACAAACCGCTACTAATGAGAGTGTGATGGTTGAAACATGAAACATGAAAAATGAAGGCTGTAGCAATGCAGTTGCTTGGAAGTATAGGTACCGTCTGATCATAATCCTGTTTAACACAAAATAATATCCGTTATGTTGTCCAGTGTGCTGTTCTATAACCAAAACAAACCAAACCAAATCCTGTTTATAACCAAACCAAATCCTGACGAACCTTAATCACAACAGGTTTATGGAAGGATGACTGTAATTTCTCACATGAGCTTTCCTTTCTTTTCACTTTTGCCAGAAAAAGAGGTGCTTCCAGTACACACAGTGACTTCTTGCGAGAAGCTGGGCGGACGACAGAAGGTTCGAGCCATCAGTCAAACCCCGGGCACACAGGAGGTGTTGGCAGTGCTGACAAAAATCTCTTCCCTCGCTACTTTGATTCGAATTCTGCTCCCACAGTTCAGATGTCACTGATACGTCGGTGCGTCACACATGCCAGCAAGACTGTAAACGAGAAGTGAGGGAAAACGTTGCGACTCTGCATGCAGCAACATTCCTTTGTCAGGAGTGTGTGCAGCAGCCCTGTCCTGGAAGCAGACGCACCACTGCTGAACATGCATTCATGCACAGACACACACACAATCACACGCTCACACTCACACACACACACACACACACACACTCACACAGGCCTTATTACAAGTGATACTGAATAAGAACCAAAGAAAACCCGTAGTCGCACTTTTAAAGCTGAAAGCATGGCAAAATTTACAGTTTCATTATTACTCACTCACAGTTCATTAAATTCTGTGAAAAGAGCAGATTCTCAGATTTGTGTTTATATAAGGATTAGACGTTGCTGTACATTCTTGTTTTGCAGAAAAACATAATTGTGCAATTACAATAAATAATAATATAGCAAATTACCCTTAAGAAATGGAAAAAAAAAACAATATTAAATGTAAATCGCTGTAAATCATTACGTAACTATGCCACTATGCAGTAACCTTTAAATGATTATGTAACGTAAACGGAATGTACAGCAAAACATAACGATAACTCAGACTTCTACGGGGTTAAACATAAACAGATCCAACAAGACCCAACAAGTTTAAAGCATCTCTGCTTATCTTCTGTTCTCCTGTGGTGTTTGAAAGTCTGCGAACCCTTTAGACTTTTCCATAACAGATATATAACCAAAAACATCAGATTTGAAGAAATCTTTTTTTAATATATAAACTGTCGTGTCCGGCATCTTAGTAAGCAGACTGTGAAGCTGGGTGCTTTGGTGTGCCAGACACCTTTGCTTTGCCAAGATTTGAAAAAATCTTAAAAGTAGATAAAGAGAATATAATTGGACAAATGAGACAAAATATAGTACTTGACCTTTTATGTGCTAGGGAAAATAATCCAGTGTTAGTGTATGTATGCAAAAGTATGTAAATCTTTGCCTTCAGTATCTGGTATCACCCCTTTGTGCAGCAATGACAGCAACGTTTCTGTTGATCAGTCTTGCACATCAGCTTGGAGGAATTTTAGTCCATTCCTTCATACAGAACAGCTTCAACTATGGGATGTTGATGGGTTTTCTCACATAAGGTCCTGCCACAAAATGTCTATTGGATTAAGGTCAAGACTTTCCATTCCAAAATGCTATCTTTACTCTTCTTTAACCATTCTTTGATAGAAAAACGTGTGTGCTTGTGTATCATTGTCTTCAGTTCATGAACGGATGTTCGGACATTTTCCTTTAGAACTGGCTGGTATAATTCAGCATTTTTCAACAATGGGATATGGCTCTTATGCTAGAATGCAGTGTATTCCTATCGCTAAACAGAACACTTCTCTTTTAAACCAGAAAGATTTGTTTTGTTCTCATACATCCACAACACATTTGGCAATAGCCTTCTGGCCTGTCCACATGATCCTTAGCAAACTGCAGATGGGCAGCAATGTTCTATTTGAAGGGCAAAGGCTTCCTCCTTAAAACTCTACCATGTACACCACCGTTGTTCAGTGTTCTCCCAATGGTGAACTTGTGAACATTAAAATAAGCCAATGTGAGACAGGCTCTGGGTGATCTTTGTTAGTTGAGGAGGACACTGATGAGGAGGCCACCCATGAGGTGGGACTGTGGACGGGTGGATCCAAACACTTCAGAGATGGTTCTGTAACCGTTTCCAGTCTGACATCTTCAGAAATCTCCTGTGTTCATCATGATACACTTCCACAAACATGTTGTGAAGATCAGACTTTAATAGATCCATGCTCTTTAAATAAAACAGGGAACCCGCTCATGCCCACTTCCCACTGACTGAAAACACCTGGCTCTAATTTCACCTTCATATTAACTGCTAATCCTAGATGTTCACGCTCACAGATATATAATATTGGATCATTTTCCTCAATAAATACATAATTGAGTTTGGATTGTAAACTACATAATTGGGTTCACCTTATCTGCTTTTAGCATTTAAAGAAAATGTGATGTTTTTGGTCATACTTATGCAGAAATATAGACAAATCTAAAGGGTTTGCAAACTTCGAAGTACCATTGTAGAGCAGAAATAAAAGTATATTATTGAAAGCTGCTTTGTGTTCCACTATATGTGGTGTTATCACGACCTTATTATCATTCTTCTGTGCTTTCCCATTAAGTACACCGCTCCCAGTAATTTTAGATGAGTCAAACTGCCTTTCTGGCGCACTCCAATTAGGCGCTGCACAGGCCGGGCTTTTCACTGCAGCACATGCTGTACTGCGGGCATGCAAGCGCCCGGGCCTTTTTAGCCAGCGACAGCAGGGTGACGGTGATGACATCGAGATGGCCCGCTTGGAGGCCTGAGGGCCACATTAAGGAGACAGAAATATCTCCCTTTGACAGACAGGGATACATGACGCTGCGCGTGCAGCTGTCTAAATGTTGCCCCTCTCTTTCTTCCTTTCTTTCCTTCTCGCTCCCTCTCTCACAGCTTAAGCACGCTGACTTTTCGTACTGAGGCTGAAGCGCAAGAGGTCAAGCCAACAGTTGGACATGAGCATGCGAGATGGATGGGGCCCGAGCCACTGCTGGAGCCCACTACATAACCCAGAGACAGGCTCAGACGTTCTCAATTAAGCAGGTCATGGTGCTGAGAATAATTCACTCTCCGCTATCTCGGGTCTGTAGAGCACAACAATGTTCTGCAACTCATCCTGCCATGCAGCTCTTCGCTTCTCAGGACAATGGGATCTGTATGTTTGTGTATCTGAGGCTGTGTGTGAGAGAGAGAATGGGAGTAAACTGTGTCATTAGACCGCCCTTCGATGTTTATCAGTCACAGTTGTGTAATTGTATAGTAAGCACTGAAACACCATCAAATGCATCCACAATTACACATCAGACAGGTAATAACTCAGTTACACTGTAATCTGGTCCTTGAGAGAACTCAATATAAAAAAGCTAAAACTACTCTACAGCTGCTTTTGTAGTCATTGTTACTAAGGTGTCATTTGTTAGATTGGTTGCTTTTATCACCTCTCGACTTGATTATTGCAACCCCTTATATGTGGGTTAGCCGCAATCTGTGCTGTCTCGTCTTCAGTTGGTTTAAAATGCAGCAGCTAGGTTCATAACAAGTACTAGAAAAAGGAAGCATATTTCCCCTCCGCTGGCTTCTCTCCACTGGCTGACAGTAACATTAACATTTTGCTGTTTGTTTTTAAAGCCTTGCATGGTGCTGCTCCACAATATATTTGTGACCTCCTTCAGCCCAACTCTGTACCTCCATTAAACCGCTTCTCATAGTTCCAAAATCACAAACTAAGTCTCTGGGTTTTTCTTCATTGCAACCCTCAAGCTGAAAAAAGGTCTGCCTCTTGATACTAAGTCTTCCCTCTCCATTGACATTTTTAAATCTCATTTAAAGACTCATATGTTTTCCGTTCCTTTCGAGCATGGGTAATGGATTGGTGTTTTTTTAAACATTGTTCAGTTTATGCTTTTTTTTATTTTGTACAGCACTTTGTTTTGTCCTCTGATGTTTTACATAAATAAACTGACTTTGTTCATGCAATGTCAGGCTTCCAATAAAAGTGTACATTAAAAAGAGAAACTGAACCTACATTACATTCAAGCTACTTGGTAGACATCCAGAATCATGTTACAAAGGTAACTCATGTCATGTAGGGACTCTTGTACAAAGATCCTTATTAGTATAGCATGATGTTTTGGGCAGAGAATAAAACCCCAAGCTTCTGACTGGAGAACAGAGGTGTTATCCAATCAGCTATACAAATCAAGTTTTAGTACAAAAGTGTAGTGATGTGACTTTTGTCATATCTACTGAATACACATCATGCTTCAACAAGTATTTCATAAATAATTTGATAAATGGCACACCTGCAAGCAAGCAGTTTTTAAAAGCTTTACTGTGATACTGCTACGGAAGTGACATTTCTGTAGATACCAGTACCAACAACATGATCATTTAGGCATGTAGTTTTCACAGTGCTAGTAGAGTGTATGCATCCATTATTAGCTCTATTATATAGTTGTTATTTGTGAAGCAAAATTTAATTTACCATTAAACAATCATTTTACACAGTTAAAAAAAACACCTACGTTTAAATTAGACAAAGAAAAACAGGCCCCAAAAGCACTTCCAAGAAGAGCCTTTATCCCCCTTCTTTCCCATGCTCCTGAACTCTTAAACGTCACGCACCATCCTCCAGTGTAATCAGAGAAGACTCTGGGTTTAATAGCCAGTTTGCTATACCTTCTGCTAATTACACACACATCAGAGGCCCCACTGCCCACATTGCGCTTCATTAAGGCAAGCATGCAGGCCTTAAACACAGGCTGGACACTTTTCCACCTCCACTGGTCTGGACGGAGAGGAGCTGGAGGAGGCCTCATCGCTGATGAAATCATTTCCATTCTGATCTGGAAACTCCTGCTGCTTTTATAACCCTTGCCTGCATTCCTCCCTCTTCTTGCGCATTCACACACATCCTTACTGAATCTATAAAACATCCCCCCGCACTGCAGCTACTTAATTGCGTTGTTTCGTCAGGTCTGCCAGGGGCTGGAGACGGGGCCACGGCCAGCCAGAACTGGCAAAACACAGCAAAATCTGCAGGTGCTGCCAAAGCATCGGACCAGCGCAAAGTCCAGTCCCAACCCGGAGGAGCCAGAGCAACAGAAAGCCAGCCTACAACATCTGTCTCTCTTTATGGAGTTCATAAAGAGCCCACGTCTGAAAAGGGAGAATGAAAATATACGATTGGTAAAACAGCGAGTGGATGCTGGGTGTAGGATCAGGATGACTGCTGTCAGGTACCAGCAAAACGGAGCTTCATCAAAAGCGAGCGGCCAAGACGGTGCACACTGCCTGCTATGCATCACACATAAAAATTGGAAGTGCAATAAATACACATTTTAATGCAAGTCTGGGTTGAATCATAATAGGCTCGAATGTTTCTATCCGCCAGACTGTGCCTGTAAATCAACTAGAGACGGTCGTGCTCGGCAGTAATACCAATATCTCGCGTTGCCTCAATCATTAGTAAATAAATGAGAGAAGTTCAGGTAACCTGCGCAGTGTGTTCTGCTAGCTTCAAGCTTTGTTAAAGCTCAGCTGGACACAAATAACACTAAGCATGACTTCAACCCACCCAATCTCTTTGATGGTCTCAATTTCAAAATTATGCTCCAATTATACCACCCAGACTCTCGCTTTCCAAAGGCACGCTCAACTGCTTAGAGAATATGAAAATATCAATCTCTGGCTGCGAACAGCGCTTCGTGATGGTGATGTTATCTCGTAGACACATTTGGATAAGTAATTCATATATCCTGTGCAGATGAATAGTACACAGGTTCGTAATTGTGCGAACAGCGGTGATTTATTTCTCCTCAGTCAGACCCTGAGGGTTGGCACCATTCACTCAGCTCAGCCCAGGACTGCCAGGAACCACACCATTTGTGATATTATTCAAATGAGCACATTGTTTTCCTGTTTACTGACATGAATGGGGGGAGACGCAACACAAAAAGATTAGATCATTCAGAAACAATCAGCCTCTGTGCGATAGTAGCATTCTAAGTGTATCGCTCAAATTATAGAGGCCCATTAATGAATGTGTCCACTCTTGATGCACAGTATATTACACTCATTCATCATGGCTGAACGGCCTGACAGGCCAACAGAAAACATCTTTTGTAATCATATAACTTCATGTCAAGGGCGGCATGCATTTGTGCCCATTTACTGCTTCAAATGTTATTTTGTGCTCATGAGTAATTGACAGAGGCAGAGTACACCCCACCTTCAGAGCCAATATGTTTAAGAATACTTCTATAAAGGCTAAACTTCAGACTGGCCTCTGAGCCAAACGAGTTATTTACAGCAGAACACTGCAAATGTACCGTTGCCTTTTCACACAATATGCAAAAGAAGATTAAATCCTGAGAATTATATGAATAATTTCATATGTTTAACATCCTTAAACATGATTCAGAAAACCCACAGCAGTGCGTTCGAGCTCATGACGGCCCAGTAAATTCCAGGCACACAGAGTGCTGCCGGCCTGTTTTGTAACACCAGCGGGCTGGCGGTTTTGGCCCGGTCTCAGGATGGCTTCTGCTGCAAACTCTGACCCCTTTTAGACAACTCTCCCTAGGTGCTGCTGTCATTTGCATAAAGAGGGCACAGATGCGGTGTCCTGAGGGATACCATTCTCAGCCTGCTCCTGAAGAGTACTGAAGGACATCCAAGGAAAAAAAAGAGTGCTCACTGCACTGCCAGGCAGAAAAGTTATCTTTAGACCAACTGTCACATCTGTCCCACACCAAGGAGTTCATGCTCTTTATGCGTGCACTAAGTTGGCATGAGAATTATGGACTAGTACCTGACGATACTGAAGAAGCTAAAAATACAATAACCAATTCTAATAACCAATACTACTGGCCAATAGACACAAAATGTTTAGTTTATATTTATGGCATTTAGCAGATGCTTTTATCCAAAGCTACTTCCATTTCCTAACTACAGGCGACAGTCTCCCTGGAGCAACTTGGGGTTAAGGCTCCTGGTCAGGAACCCAGTGGTATTCTTGGAATATATCCAAAAGTATGAACCAACTGACATATTTGTGCGACCCTAAGACTAGCATTTTATCTGATTCTTTCTTCCTGGATGATACAGAGCCATGTCTCAATTTCAAAGGCCTGTTTCAGATAGACAGATTGAATCTGATTTGAACAGGACAGCCACATGAAGTCTGACTTTCCATTTGGATTCAAGCCACATTTCAAGCTGATTTCAACTTCGCCTGAATGAGATCTCTGGGCATGCAGCTCTTTCATTTTATGTGGATTTCCTGTGTTTTTCAACATTCTCGAGCAGTGTGGTTCTTTATATCAGAATGTGATAAGAAAGTCAGTGCATGTCACATATTGTAGCTTAAAATGGAGAACTTAACAGATATTTAGGTGACATTTTGTATGCTGTAATTTTACACAGACTTTCAGTAAAGGTTTGAACTAAAAGCCTGCCTCTGAATATGAATGTTTTTTTTGTGTGTGGCTTTCACAGTATTTGTGAAATATGCTAAAATCATTCTGTTAGTCATTAAGTAATACAAATAAAAACTATAAAAAATATTGTTTTTCAAAAATCTCAAGTTTTCTTTTTTCTTTAGAGCAGTTTTTGTGCTGATCTGGACCAAATCTAAGGCATCTCTGGCAGTTTTTTGATCTTGGCCTGCTCTGCTTTCCCCTAGAGAGGGAACCTTGTGTAATTCTCAAAAACAAGAGCTTATAACCACACCTAACTGCGCAAACACAACAAAGATGAATTAAAGCTGTAGCCTTCTTTGTCTCAGATGAGCACATTTTTCATCCAGTAACCACCACGTGGGGGACAGAAATCAAACGGGGCTCCTGGGTGCTAGAGGAGCTGCAATGTTGATGTTAATTCCTGTGGCGTTAGCTAATCCTGCGAGTGCTGACATCCTTTCACTTTATCATCTACACCATGTGGCACAAGCGCACTCCCAGAAAGAACTTTCCTGTCAAGTTTATTTCTCCCTGCATACCACGGGCGCTCTGGCACGAGCTGCTCCTCGCCATGAACACCGTGATCCAAAAACATCACCCTCAGCCCACGTTACACGGGATCGGTGTGCTGTACTTGTCTGTGCTTATAACAGCAAAAATGTAAAAAAAAAAAAAAAGGTACAGCCCTTCAAAAGTTTGAGGAAGCCTTGCTTGTCAAAACATTGCTGTAAAGAAAGTATATCCCTTGTTGATTCTCATGGAAAATGCTTTTTTGAGTATTAATAATTTTGTGCCATCTTGGGGATAATGACCCCGCTAATTTTAGCTACACATCAGCACTCAGCCTTGGGTTGAAAATACGCAAGTAGTAGTAATAAGTTGTTTTAAGTTAACAGATTACTAAAACATTTGCACGTATTTTGCATTTAACTGAAAAGTTTGAGTGAGACCATTCAAAAGAAGGAGCCTAAACATGTGACAGGCAGAGTAATGGAGCAAGAGAAGAGCTCCAGTGTGCAAGAGGGCTGAACATTAGAGGGTCTGAGGAACAGACCAACTCTCTGTATATCCTCCTCCTATCTCTCACTCTCTCTCTCTCTCTCTCTCTCTCTCTCTCTCTTTCTTTCTTTGACACACACACTCACACCCTTATGTTGTACAGTTACGCACTGCCTCTGCTGGAGAAATGGTTGAA
>JBBPCY010000150.1:16978942-16991275 GCA_037974405.1 Brachyalestes nurse
GTGTGTGTGTGTGTGTGTGCATGTGTGTGTGTGTGTGTGTGTGTGTGTGCATGTGTGTGTGTGTGTGTGTGTGTGTGTGTGTGTGTGTGTATGTGTGTTTTGTATGATGTTTACCTGCTGTGACTATTTCCGCAGAAGGAAGAAAACCATGAAATTGTCCAGGGCTCTGTCTGACCTGGTGAAATACACGAAATCTGTGGCCATGCAGGACCTGGAGACACAAGGTAAGGAGAGAACATATCACAGACAGCCTGAACGTTGTACATGTGATTAAAAAGTAAATGATCTGCAAACTTTATTTAACAGTTCTTGTTTTTTGTTTTTTGTTTTTTTTAAAAAAAGGCATAACCTTATCTTTTTTGTGTGCCTGATCTAAGAGTGAGTAGCAAAGGCTTAAGGCTTGAATGTCCTTTGCAGTGTGGAATTGATTTGGTTTTCTGATGTAATACAGTGCAACCAGGGCTAACTTTCTTTAGGCCTCAAACTGAGCATTAAGAAAAAATTATAAGTCCAGTAATTGTTGATATTAAATATGGTCATTGGTTCCAATTCCTCTATGGTTGCTTTTTCTGCATAGTCGGCTGAAGGTGGGGTTTAAAAGCTGTATCTGAATGAGAGGGTTTCAATGGCAGATTCTATCATAGTCGCAAACAACATGTGAGCACTTACCTTTCTACCTGCACTACTATGTGTAGTTCATTGCATTAGCAGTGTTAAAAAGGTTGTGGGGTTAATATCACGTTAATAGTGTTGATAATATGGGGCTGCTGGTGGCCTAGTGGTTAGGGAGTTCGCCTTGAGATCAGAAGGTTGTGGGTTTGAATCCCTGGACTGCTAGTGACAACACTGAGGTACCCTTGAGCAGGAACCATCCCCACACACTGCTCCCTGGACCGCCCCTCATTGGTGGCAGCCTACTGCTTCAATTGCTAAATGGGTTCAATGCAGAGAAAGAATTTCACATTTGTTCATGCTGCGATGTGTTGACGCATGACTATAAGGAGCTGTTTTACTTTTACAAAATATATTTTTTTCTTTTTCTAAACATATTTCAACTGAAATGCTTTCAAAATGACGCAGGTGGCAGCAGCTGGCTGGTATCATCACTTAGTGAGACCAAGGCGCACCAGATGATGCAGCAGAAGCCTGCACAGTTTGTGCGTTTCAACCAGCGACAGCTGTCCCGCATCTACCCCTCGTCTTACCGCGTGGACTCTAGCAACTTCAACCCGCAGCCATTTTGGAACTCCGGCAGCCATCTAGGTACGCCACTGTCCGCTGCCAAAATCCACAGACACTCAGATGCACTATTGGATCTGCACAATTAACAGTGTAGAGAAAATTAACCACTAGTAGAGAAAATAGGTGAGAGGTGTGCTATTAGAACATTTGAAACATGCAATGACTCGCTGTAGTTGGCATGCATGTGACACGAACCACTCTCTTGTGAGATCTAACCTTATATGTAACACGACTGAAAAACTGATTCAGGATTATCCAGGTTAGTTTATTTGTCCTTCCTTTCTATGGAAGTTCTGTTATACAAGCTGTAAGATTGCAAAGGTAATACAAGCTTAATTGTTGCTGTAAAGGAGTATCAAACAAAATACTTAGCCATTCTTGGACCTAATGCTCGATATGTCTCAAAAATATAACAAAATCATAGTGAATGTATGCTTGTCGTTAAAAATGTGAAAACTGATTCAGAAATACAGTGAGTGGCGGGTTTGTGGTGTTTATCATCGCTGTTTTATAAGCTGAGTATGAAGACATGCTCCCACATATTGCACTACATTTAATAAAGTTCTTTGTTGTGCTTTATTGTGTGTGTGTGTGTGTGTGTGTGTGTGTGTGTGTATACAGTGGCTTTGAACTACCAGTCTGAGGGTCGAGTCCTTCAGCTGAACAGAGCAAAGTTCTACAGCAATGGCAACTGTGGCTACGTCATTAAACCGAAGTGCATGTGTGAAGGTGTGTTTGTTTTTTATAGCAGTTTATAATGTTTTCTTAGGATTTATTCTTTAAGAGACTGTCAAAACAAACAACTAAGCTATATCATGTTCGTAATAAGTGTATTATAGCAGAATCTATAATATAAATATATATTTATATGTGGTACTGAATATCTGTGCATACACTCATAGGTAAAATATGAGTCAGTCTGGTCACAGTTGAGTCTGATTCTTTAAAGCCAGTGTTGTGTAGTCATGTATTTTTTCTGTGGTGGAAGGCTGAGAGTCAATATCTCGAATGTGGGAATAACTCTCTTTATGAGACCAGTTTTCCTAC
The DNA here is from genome assembly GCA_037974405.1 of Brachyalestes nurse. Lineage (NCBI taxonomy): Eukaryota > Metazoa > Chordata > Actinopteri > Characiformes > Alestidae > Brachyalestes > Brachyalestes nurse. The sequence goes on from JBBPCY010000150.1 coordinate 16,981,232, forward strand.
CGTTATAGATTGCATTGCACAGCATAGTGCTCAGTTGGATCAAGTGAAATTTATCTCAGCCCACTGAAAGAAGATTCACTGCTGTCAATGTATTCTTTCATTTACCAATGAGTTGGTATAGATGGGACAGTTTAGTCCATTCTTGGAAGATGTCACCCTAAAGATCAGAAAAATCAACTGTCCAGTACAAGGATTGCAGAGTGTTCTTAAGGCGAGAAAGTTGTGAAACATGTGGTCCTGTTCAGAATAAAGCCATTTTTCTTGCACATGTAAGGTAACATTAAATAAAACCAGGACCTAAATAAGGAAAATGACTTTTGTATATGTTTTCCTACTGTCAGGTCCCTTTAACCCGATGTCAGAGGACCCAATGCCCGGGCAGATGAGGAAACAGCTGGTGCTGAAGATCATCAGTGGCCAGCAGTTGCCCAAACCTAAAGACTCCATGCTGGGAGATCGAGGAGAGGTGAAGAAAAAAATGATGAGCACTTATTTTGGGATCTTCCCAAATCTGTATTGGTACTGTGAAGGTTAAAGTAGCTTGTAAACCTCTTTTGTTTTGTGCTCTTTAGATCATTGATCCTTTTGTGGAGGTTGAAATCATTGGCCTACCGTTAGACTGCTGTAAAGAGCAGACCAGAGTTGTGGACGACAATGGTGAGTGAAACTGACACACCAGACAAATACTCAGCATTGTTTATGTTCAGTTATTACTGAGGTGTGGAGATGTGTGTTTTGTACAGTGTTGGGAGTAACGTGTTACAAAAGTAACGAATGACTGTAATGCATTGCTTTTTGCTGTAACGCAGTAATGTAAGGCATTACAGAATAAAATTGGTAATATTTTACTCAGTACCAATGTCAGTAACGTGCGTTACAATGCATTTTGAACCCGGAATTTTTTGGGGGGTTTTTTATTCATACAAATTCGCCAAAATCAGCGCGAGGACAGCAGAGGAGAAACATCCGCGCAAAATCTTTCACTTCTTGTAGTCAAGACAGAACAGAGAGATGAGTGAACCTGCAACTGATCTAACGTCGGATAGTACTGTTTTGAACCATAAGCCCAGCTCAGTCAGACACCACATCACCTTCCACTGGCTGTGTAATGAGCTAACTGAGCATCATGAGCTACATTTAGATTGCCCAATCCATATTTCCAGTTATTTTGGTGAGAGTAACTTAAAAGTAATGCAGCAGTAGTGCAATGCCTTACATTTTAAATACAGTAATATTGTAATGTAACGAATTACTTTGAAATGACAGTAATAAATAACACATTACAGTTCTGAAGTAACCTGCCCAACACTGGTCCCTGGTGGGGTGGGGACATGGCTTATGAAAGAAAACAACATTAAATTAAGTAAAGAGAAGGGCATTTAAACTGCAGCCTCAGGGTCATTCTGGCTCGAAAAAGAAAAATGTAATTACCCTCACCCCATCCTAAGCTATATAAAAATTTAAAGGCATTCCAACCTGTTTGTTCTGCAGGCTTGTCGTTGTGTAAACGGCCCCCCCCTCCCCCTCCCCTCCCTTCATATAGTCCGTGGGGAAGGTCCCTCTCCAGGCTCGGCTCCACACCGGGCTCCGCCGCACCTGAAAGCAGATAAAGGACATGTTATGCTCAGCTTTAAATTACACTACACTGGCTCTCCAGCAAGATGATTCACTTCACACATCGGCCCCTGACGAGCTGACATTTCCCACACCACAGCCCAGGTGTGGCGGCCACATATTTCATGTCATTTCATATCGACATGGTCATTTCAAAAAAGGCATTCGAAAAGAAAACAAAACATATCAGGCACATAATAAAAATGAGATGACTTTACTGCAGTACTGTAAAGTAACTGGCAGCTTAGAATATCTTAATTGGATTGGGTTTGGGTCATTAATATGTACTCTGTGTGGCTGTATTATTCATAATCAGGTCAGTTACAGGCTAATACGCAAAATAAATGAGGGGGAGCGGAGTGGAAAAAAAACTCAGCCGGGACATCCCTAGTTTCGCAGACACGACATCAAGCACAGGTTTGTAACTGAAGGCAGCTGGCCCGGCATCCTGCTGCAGCACATACAGTGTCCTTCCAAAAAGGTTATCACAGAGCCGCTTTGTCGCTCCTAATCCAAAATTCATTACATATAGCAGTTACCACAGTTTAATACGTTTCCTGAACGCCTGGGTAAGCTCCTTCACAGTTCACTGCAAGGTAAGGACGGCACGAGCGTGAGAGGGTGAAAGAGAAAGGGGTGATACTTTATATAACTGAAGTGCCATAAACATGCATGGTGCTACATGACAGTGCCAAATCTAATTTAGCGACCTTACAACTCATAGCACATTGACAAGTAAGCCTATTAAGTGGCTATTAACTCTGTATAAGTGATGGCGGCGGAGACTCTTAAGTTTCTTGGCATCAGTGCGTGCCCCAGGGCCATGAGCTAGGGCCCCTCTCAGAGTGACAGAGAGAGGAAGGTCAAGCAGCTCCATGTAAGAGGAATCTGCAGGTGATAATGACAAGCCCTTCTCACCGGGCCGGGCTCAGATAGCTTTTAACTGGATTGAACGGCCCACTGGCTCAGCTTTTTAAGTATGAGGCTTGCACGCCTTTCACTGAAAGCATGGCGATCACTCAGAAAGAGAGCTGACGCTCAGCCCTGATCAGTTGACATTATCTGATCGGACAGTCCAATAAAATTCATATTCGCAATATCTATAGGCTGTAACATCAACACAGACACGCCTTTTGATTTGTTTAATTAAAACATGCTTGCTAAAAGGACTACACGCTGAGTATCTCTGCCACAAAGCTTAAGTTCAAACAACGGCAAGCAATCAGAAAAAGGATCCTCTATCATTACGTCCCAATGCAAAATAGCACTATTAACCTACTTCATTCTTTGTGCAAGTGGAACAATTGACCATTTTACACAAACACAATTAGAGTGAGTGAAATGAGTACATGCTTCACTCTGGGAGAGAGGGAGACTGCCATTTCGGCATATTTGAATCTACTAGAAAGCAATCACTGAAATATGCAAACATTCATGAGGAAATAAATGTAGTAGAAAATTCGGTGCAGATCTGCAATTGCATTCAGAGGAGGGGAAAGTCTGGATGGAAAAAAAACGGAACAGACGTGCGGCACTACATCATTCCACTGGCGCTGAATATTAACTATAGCAAGAACAGCTTACAAAATTAGGAATGTGTTCGGAAGAACAGGGTGTGTATGACAGATCAACTAGCATGTAGACTCAAGTCAACACCCTTTGCTTGTGTTATTAAAGCATACCCATGCTCTGCACTGCTTTCACATGGTGTGTGAAGAATAGTCTTTAACATGCATTATTAGCTTCATCCATCCATGTTTATATCACATTATGAATGCTTTTAGTCAGCTTTTATTTCTTCACTCAAACCTAATCAGAGCAGTCTGCTGAAGAAAAGTACACAAACCGGAGCGACTACTGACAGCGAAAATGCCCCGAAAATACATTAGCTAGCTTTCAACGTCACTTCTTTCAGGTGAGACATAGAGATGTCGTTGTGAGCTTACCGTCAGTAAACTGCATATTACAGCCATGTTATACAGGGTTTTTTTAGCCTAAAAAAAACCAGACTGTTAGGCCTAGCCACCTAAACATGACCACTGAAGACCTACCATAATATACATTTAAAGCATAGTAATTTAGTACCTATTTTCTTTTATATATGGCTTGCCAGTTCTGCTCTTGATACTTATAATACACCAACAAGCCTGACCTTCCAGATGTAACATGCACCTTTCGTTTCTTTCATGCAATTGTTGACATCTAGCACTAAATGCTTCAACTGGAGAAGCTGTAGGAGTCTCACTCCCATGTATAATACTGTATGTGGCATTCTGGCATTGAGAAGAATGTTAAAGTACAGCTTACCCCCTCATAATACACTCTCTATTCAATTTAAAAAGCCAACCAGCCTAAACGCAGAGACATGCAGAAAAAAATCAATGTAGCCAACAGAGCAAACAGTTGGTAATTGCAGCTGGAGAGGGGAGTACTAAAATGATTTGTTAAGGTGAAATAACACAGCTCCCCCACTAACAGCACTCTCTCATTTGAGACAGAAGTATGGTGGCAGAGGCCTGCCAAAAGCAGTAATTGATAATTTACATGCAAATAGAAAAGCCCAAAAATGGGTGCAATTTAAAAAAAAAAAAAAAAGAAGCAGTGAGCTCTTTCAGATGCTGTGTGGCACCGGCTTCCTGCAAAAATCAATTCACACTCTGAAGAAACCATTTTCTTCAGCCGGAGATAAAGCGCCTGACTATGAGCTGTCAGATACTTATCAAAGGGAAATTAGCAAAGGAATACCATTTCTCCAAACAAACAGGTCAAGTGTTCCACCTAGTTCTGCTGTCTCTCTTTCAAATGAATGATATCATCATCTGTTATTTCCTGTGGAGCTGCACTATAAATGTCAGCGCTAAAATGTTTGGAGCATGTTTCCCACAAACAGGTCATTTCTAATAAAATCCTAGGGATATTGCACCTATCCGAATGGCACAGGTTGGCGTGTTTGCCTTGTAACCACTTGTGAGACATATTCCAGTGTGTAACTGTACCTGAGCCCACACAGACATCAATCCACTACTACACCCCAAAAACACATCTCCAGCTCAGGTCTTCATTTACTGTCCTATTCCTCTCTGACCAGACACAATCTATCATCTGCATGGACGGTGGTGGAGCCATATGAAATTCTGAAGCTGATGATAAAGTTTCTCTGTCTGCATCGAGTGTAATATGTTCTCGGCCTCAGCAGGCACTGGCTTACTATCATCTCTCACCATAGGCCAGATTAAATTCCGAAGTTTGAATTTAACCGCGAGCCATCTTCGTGTTTATCTCAGCTGAAATATGTCAGTTCCCCTCCCTAAACGTGGGTGCCAATCAAGCGAATGCCTGTTGGTACTCCGGCAAAGTAGTTTCTGCACTAACCTTTCAGTAACGAGTCTCTCAGTGAGAGAATCAGGGCTTAACACGCGACAGTGCGGAGGGGTTTTCAAGCAGTGCAATGTAATTCCAATCAGACGGCCGTGCCTAAATGGCAAGGCTTAACTGCAGGCCCTGAACATGCTGACCCTAAAATTACACTGGCTGAGCTACTCTACCCTTCTAATTGTCATGACCATGGCACTTAAAACCTTATCTGCTAGGCTCCCATGTTGACATGTTGTAGACATTTAGAATAATCCCCAAGATGTCTCTCTGTTTTCCAAGATTAAACCTTCAAAGGAGGCCCCGAAGACACGTTGCATTTTAAAGGAATGACTTTCTAAACATCACACCGCAGGAGCAGCTAGCTGGAGAATGCCAACGCTTCAGTCGGAAAGTCTGTCATTAGCCGCGTTTTCATCCTGCTCTGTTTGCTTCAAAAAATAAGTACCTTACTAAAGAGCACCGGAGCAATAAATGTTGAATAAATTCAGCGACAGTCAACATAGGTGTTCTTTTCTTCTTCTGAATGCACGACACTGTTGGGAAAGTTTCTATTTGTGTGATCCGATTTTGCTGCTGTGTGTGGTATTACAGCCTAGCGTTGCAGAGTAATTATAATGCAGTCATTTATTCCCAATAATATTAAATGCCACGATTCATTTACAAATAAGAAAGATAATTGGCCCAAAGTTAATGCAATTGTGATACACTCCATCCATTTTAATTGTGTCTTGAGGCTAGCAGGCTTGTGTGGTACTGGTGTTACGCCCCACCAACACATTTTCATGTCTGTAACAAAGTAAACAGTAGTTTTGCTGATAGATGGCACTTTGTTTGATTCAGATGAAGTGCAATAAAGCGCTACAACAAAAGAAAAGGCAAACTGTGCTGCTGCACACAGTGTCTGGATAGTTGTGCTGAATGCTAATTAGAAATTTCTCTTTCCAGCTAACACAATAAATAGCAGTGCCATTTAAGGCTGTGATTTTAGTGTGTATTTGTAATTAAACACAACATAAACCTGTTGTGGATAGAGATGCCGGCCCAGAATATTAGATCTGAGTTGTTAACAGTGTCTTCGGCTCATCAAAAGCAAACTCCGGGGCATGTCTACATCACCTCTCTCTCCCTCTGCAGTCAGATGAAGGAGACTTTCCGATTCGGAGGAGAAATCGCTTAAACCTATTGCTGTACAAACTGACTCATCTGTCAGGAAGTGGAGCTCCTGAGCGGAGAACGAAAACAAACATGACAAAAATGCAAAATTACGGCTCCATTTTCTCTCCACCATTCTCTCAGTTCCATTTAGCCCCTTCACACTGACTGGCTGTTTACCACAGCGGTAATTAACGGAGGCCCTTCTCTACCGGAGGATCCGCCAAGCAGTAAAGGTAAATTATGCAGAATTTTGCTCTGCTAATCCAGGTAATTTGCTTCATGCTGAGCACACTTCCCCAGTGTCTTGATTAACGATTCATTTTACTGCATTAGTCATCCGATCATGATATGACACATTGCACCTCACACACCACATTTCACTTGCAGGAGACGGTGTTTTCATGGCGGGCTTTTGCGAGGTGCTGACCAATCAGAACGCCACCTAGTAAATCCTAATCCCCTTTAAACCAATCAAGCAACTCATTGATTGTGTTTAAAAACACAATGCCCACCATCTGAGCACGTTCAGAAACACTGAACACTAGCCCTCGACATCACCGTGTTGGTTCAAGCAGGCCTGCTCATGAATAACATTTTAAAGGCATGTCAGAGGTCTTATCAAGGGCAGAGTGACGCATGGTGATAGCAAGAGCTCCTTATTACATGGGATGAGACCATAAAAGCATGAAGAGTGCCCGCCATTAGCCCTATATGGAGCTTGGGCAATAGCCATAGCCATGACTCTTCACAATAAGAGAGAAAAAAAAAAACCATCAAAAGAGAGAGCCTCATTTAAAATAAATAAATAAATAAATGAAACGCTAAAACAGATTGGAAGAATCTTACCGTATTCTCCATGAGTGTCGATGACAGCTTGCTCACAGCATAGAAAGCTGTGCTGTCTAGAGAATCATGCTGCTTGATGCGTTCATTTATACGCCTGTCACAGAGAGCTGTGGAAATATCTCATTTTCCCCCCAACCAATACCTCATCAGTCAATGGTAACAAAAGGTCAGAAACATTACAGCGGTCCCACTCACTGCATTCACACCAAACACTGCTTGTCGGAGATGAACTGCAGTGAAACCCTAAATGGTAAATACAATTCAGCGCACGGCCAGAACCATTTTTCTAGGCTAGTCAGACACAAATGTGACTCTGTGATTAGTTACAGTGTCTGAAATAATCATCGCTGAGTTACGCTAATGCAAATTTCGCTTCAACATTTCACCACCACAAGCCTGTGATATGTCATGTTCTGTTGACTCTGCTGACTCCCAACCACATCAATAAATGAAATCAAGGATCTGGTTTAGGGAGGAACAAATGTGGTCGTTTTCCCAGTTGCCAAATGGAGCTGAATGCTGGGAAGAGAGTGCTCTCGAAGGCTGAGCAGCCGCTGATGATGATGATGATGATGATGGTGGTGATGATGCAAGTGCAGACCTCAGGCTGAGCCACAGTGAGTCACAGACCGGAGTGGGCTGTTTGGATCCTACAACAGAGTCTATTATTACAGCTCACATGTGACAATCCCCAGCTCCCCGCATGGCCGTGACACACACCAAAACAGCAGCAGGCTCTTGCAAAACAAACATGTCATCTATGGGCACGACTTAATGTTAAGGCATAAATATAGACCGGTTCCGATATAAATGAGCAGATAGCTGACCTCGGCATGATGCATTTCAATCTGTGAACTTTCATTAATAGAACGGAGCAGAAATGGCCACCGTTAACTGGAAATGGAAAGGCTGACAGATTTCAAAGGACATGCGCTAAGGACACAAGCATCTCAGCGTCTATCCCAGATATAATCTAAGCTGTGGCACTGGCGATGCTTTTTATTTTATGAGCTTCCCGGCTAAATGACCGCAATCCGCACAGAGCTGAATGATGTAACTTTATCAGAACAAAGGTTCTGATAAAGGCTCCCTATGCACGACAATAAGCGAGCTGTAAGAGCGCAGGCTGTACAGGTGCTCAGCAGAGCCAACATAACTGAGGGTGATGGGTCTGGCGATGGCAGGGCGGCTGTGACGGAGCTGAAAAATGAATGCAGCAAACGGGCGGCGCTTCAGGGCCACTCTCCAGCACTAAAGACCAACAAGATCAATTACTCGGTAGAGATGTTCCTCAGCGCAACAGTGAGCGGCACCTTAATGAGAGAGGTTTCCATTACCTCCATAAAAGGCCTAAGTGAGGCACGCTGATGAAGCGGCCCTGTAATAGCCTTCCTCTCTCTCCCTCCCTAATGACACTGCAAGTAGATTACGCCGCCAATCCCAGCGTCCACCGTGTTTATCATTTATGTAAATAACGTAAGGAACACTGACTCGATGCGGCGAGGAGGCTCAGGCTCACCCGCCGAGGGAAATGAGCACTAGAGAGGCACCTCACAATGTCAGCTGCGAACAGGAAGTTGAATGTATACTTCCCTATTAAAATTAAATCTCACAGTTTATGCTCATAAAATAAACTGAATTACGAATAATGATTTAAAGTAAATAATCAAATTTACACAATTTTATTCAAGACATTTGGGGCTAAAGTACTGCAGTTGCAAAAGAAGCTTATATACAACAACACCAATTAGAGCGCTGCATGCCGATATTACACACCCCTCAAACCACATTCAGGTGTTCCATACTCTCAAACAGACTTGTTTATGTGGTTTCTGACACTATTCTGACACCACAGGCCCAGTTAGATTTGTTTCTCCTCTCTCAGGTTCTGACTTCAAATTAAAAGTGACGATATCTGATCTCAGAGTATAGTCCCATTTGCTCAAATGTACACTTTGACTGCCTCAGAAACAACATGTGAGTGCAGTGACTAGGGAGGGACAGGCAAAATATAGAGAAGAGGTTGCATCTTCAAGCTTTGGATGTGTACTGTTCATTTACAACAATACAAAAGAGAAATATCAGACTGTATTTCACAACAGCGCTGCACGTTTTTAGAAAAGGATGACAGCAACTCTCAGACCTTAGAAAAGGATGACGGCAACTCGTCACATTCTGAGGTAAAGAACCACCACCCCAAATTACACAAAAACACATGATTTAAAAAGATACACCAATTTGAATCACCTTTAAATGAGGCTGGAATTTGATTATAAAAATTGAGACTGCACTGGACAGTGGAAAATCTGCAAATCAAGATGTTGTGAAATGCCAGTCTGAAATAAACAACGTTGTGGGGAGATTATTAACCATCTCACGTAGTTTTTATTTAAGAATGATTTAAGTACGCAGTTTGCACAATGCTCATAAGCTTTCATTACTTACTGACAATCTTTGTCTTCAGCAAACCTCGGACATCAAACCAGTCGTGACTGATCAACTACATTTGGGGTAAGGCAAAGGCAAAGTATTTTTGGTATGCAGGAAAAGAGCAAAATTCTCTCTCCTCTGCATCAGCCAAGTTTTTCTAATATGCACCACCTGACAGAAAAAAATGCATCAGCAGAAATATACACAAGTGGCAATAATCCTCTGCCCCCAACACTCAGGCCACGCAATAAGCAAACTGAGCTTATCAGTTGCAACCACCGCTCCTTTTAATAGCCACCGTGATGGCAGTCATTTCAGGCAGGTTTCAGTTCCTGCTTTTAAAAGAGTCCTAGTGTGTGGACCCAGTACACAAACACACACACACACACACACATATATATGCATATATATATGTATGTGTATGTGTGTGTGTGTGTGTGTGTGTGTGTGTGTGTGTGTGTGTGTGTGTGTGTGTGTGTGTCTGTGTGCACATGCATGTAACAGGCAGCTCTTTTCTCTAAGCTGTCCACAGGTGAGGACTGAGCGGACGGACGTTTGAAGCGACTCATTATCTTGGAGTGAGCAGCTGAAGTGAACACACAGCACATTAATGCCTTTACGCTC
>JBBPCY010000150.1:16991375-17068004 GCA_037974405.1 Brachyalestes nurse
CAGCACATGAATGCATTTGCACTGTGGCTCGCACTGTGGAGTTTTTCGGCAGTTCGATATTTGGGGCTGTTTAGCATGTAAAGCACAGTGCGCTCTCTCTACTACGCTCGCGGTAGATGCAGTGTGTCAATGAAAAACACCTGCGTTATGAATTTAAAAGGACAAAAACTAATAAACTTCACCGCTGTCTGACGGAGCTCCCCACAGGCCCGTATAGCTGCTCGCACTAAAGCTCCACTCGATTCACCGGATCCCAGGCAATCAGGACAAACAGGAAAATTCCCTTTGGATCACAGCTAAAGCAATTTAGATAAGTGTCAAAACAGTCCAACACATGCTGCAAGTTTTGGGTGACAACTTCAGATAATTCCAAAGGGTGAGTTTACGTTCCAAATCAAGCAGCGTTCACACATTTATAGCTCCGCAGCAACAGGGAGACACGGCGCGATGCGTGGGGAAGAGCCTCAGCCAAACCAAACACAAATTGAGCTTATTTTCACATCAGGAAGTGTGCGGACTATCTCGCCAGCACATCAACTGCGCCTGAAAGGTCAGGTCTACAGTTCTGACATCTACTTCATGAATCATGCTTAAGTGCCACTCTTCGTGCTAAAATTAATCTCCATCTGTAAATCTAACCACATGGCGCGGCGATGAACATGCTAGCGAAGCCGTGCGAGAGGAAAAGGATTATGTAAATATTAGTTGTTGATACAAGAGCGCGACTATATTTCAGCAAAGTGACAGGCCGAGCTGATCACAGCCACACGATAATCAAGTCGGCAGTGGCCACTAACGTCAAAAGATGTAAATTATCTCAGCTCCACTGCCAACAGCTGTAGTTCTCCTCCTCTGTTATGGGCACGACTCGACAGGATCAAACGCCACACAGGGCCAATTTTGCACAATGCAGCGTTATCGCAAGCAGTGTCAAAAATAAAGAAAGCTTTCAGGCTGCCTCCTCCATGTAGCCACTCATAATGACTGGACAACCCCCCCAACCCTTCATCACCCAGGGGAGCCTGCCAACTTCAATTTTCTGGAACTGCTCGGACACAGAAATGTCATGTACATGCCTTTAGCTAGCGTCATGCGCTTAATGGGAGGTCTTGAATATGGTGGGATGCTCCAGCACACACAGCAAAGTCTAATCAGGTCCACAGCCTGGAAAAGGGGGGCTTCTCGGCTGGCTTTTGTGCTGCATGCACCTTCTCGCGAAGGCAGAAGTGTGTGTTTGTGTGTATGTCCCTCAGGCACTCCCATGGCTGGCAACCCTCTCCACCTCGCTCTGGATCAGCCCGAAAGACACACACACACAAACACACACACGCGCACACTAGCGACGGCACATCAGCCTGACATGAAATTCCAGCTTGTTAGTATACATCGGCTGGCCATCTCTGTGGCTCAATTTCCCCACACACACACACACACACACACATACATGCACATACACAAGTCTTTCTGCCATTTCAGGCTAAAGGCCAGGCTGAGCTCACTGCACTCTTCAGTGGAATGTTCTAGAGTCTGCCCCAAGGCCGCTCAGGACATTATCATGAGAACTCGGAGGAAAGGCCATTGTGTTTACAAGAGGCAATTTCCTCTCTCAGATCCTTTTGTGTTTCTATGTTAATGCAAATGGACTGGACGCTGCGCATACCTACAGTGGCCAGGAGGAAAAGAGAATGCGATGGATTACCAGCGAGTGTGTGGAGAAAGCAGTGTGGAAAAACATGGAAAAGGCTGGAACTGTGTGTTTAAGGGCCGAACTATCCACTTTCGGTTCGACAAATTACGAGCTCTCAGCGGCTACTCATAGAGACAAGACCAAACAAACACAAACATCGGCACGTATCCGCGCGCTCTCCTCCGGCTCCTCACGAGGTAAAGGTCAAACTGTCACTGTACTGCCAGCGGTGAAAGCAGGCACACTCAACTGATGATTACGCCTCTGAGTAAATTATGTGAAAGTTGGGAGTTCTTAGCGACGTGGCGCGACATGGCTAGGTTAAAGAGGGCATATTTCATGTCACGTTGCTCGGAGACTCTAAACGGTCTGCTTAGGTTAATTACGGAGGCCTAGCCATAACCGCGACAATGTATTCATGAAGTACTACTTCTTTATACGCCGGAGACGCTGATTTGTGAGGAGACTCTCGTTTTTAATCAAAACTCTTATGTGTACTCTTCCAGCTTGAAATGCTGAGGAGAAGAAAACTAATAACTCCCACCATGGGCAAAATTAACATTTTTTTAAACAGGGGAGGTGGCAGAAAAAAATCACTACAAACCACTAAGTCCTCTGACAGATATTATCATCTCGAGATTTCAAACTGGTGACTGATATTTCATGTGCCACCAAAATACAGAAAGTGCTTTGAATTATTGATAACCTGGGAGCAGTACGATTTTAAGCAGCTCTGCTCCTTTTATCAATCATTCATGCGGTTTCCATCGAAAACACTTCACTCCCTCAAGTATCCGATCTCACTTGAAGGTGGAGGGCCCACACTCAGACACATCTCACTTAATTTGAAGGGCTAAAGCACACTCACCAGGAAATTAAGAAATATTATCTCAATAAAACCAAATCCATGCTACACTGAGGAGAAACCCTGATGCGGACGGCTTGACAACAAAGTCCTCTGTGCAGTATGGACAGCCTATCTGAAGAGAGTTTCTACAAACACTCCCCCGTGCAGAATTAAACAACTTAACACCTGCAGGAAACGAAGAAAAACCACACTCGGGAGGTTTTCACACCATAATAACGGCTTGGAATAATATGCTCTCAAAATGATCATATTTTCAAGGTGTCACACTTGTAAAAGGCGAGATATTTACCATTATGCCTAAAAAGTCAGAGGAAATGATCTAAATTTGGCTCAAGAATGAGTTTCCAAATGGATGAGTGTTTTCTATTAGGTCATGCCTTCAGCTGACAGCCAGCATAATCAAACTGCATGGTCTCTCACTCCCACTCGCTGTAATGGAACACGCAGAGTGGCTCCATGCAAAGTCCTTTAGTGCCACTCTCCCAATTAGGGTCCGCATGCGAGCGCTTTCTGCCCTGGCATCACGACATCAAAGCCCAGAAACCTGGGGGGCAATGAAACCAAGCTCTCAGCATCGGCTTCACAGCAAACCATTGTCCAGCCTCAGGAGACACTGGAGCCTGCAAACATCTATGGCTTCTCACCTCAGCAAACAGAGGAGAGCTGCTTGTTTCTATATTTGAAGGCCATAGTCAGTCTCTCCATTTTTTGTCTGAGCAGGTGCAGCTTTTTAACAAGACATGAGCTGTTTAAACACAATCTACTATTTAAAAATGGTTTAGCAAAAAACTTAATCCAAATGTGGTCAACCAGACAAGATTTTTCTTCTAAAATTTAGAGTTGGGGTTTCAAGGTCAACATTGCTAACAAATCAAACACTGATAAACAATGATAAACCAAATCTTTTCCACAAATACCTCCCAAACTATCTTCAGGCATTCATCAAGGTCACACGGCATTCCGACTTTAGGACACTGTGATTTATTGTAAGCTGAAAAAAAAAAGAGTAGCCATGTTGTGTTGAATTCCCCACTTCTCTTTGTGTGCCAATACATCACGCAGTCATATGGATGCTACAGATTAAGTTTTGGATTTCTGACCTTTTTTTTTATAAATAACTGCCAACTGAAAATCTGAAGCATAGAAGTACATAGAAATGTCAGAAACTGCAAATGTAATATAGTGTCTAAAAGTCTGCATGACGGGAAGAGCGAAGGTGTCTCAAAACCTTTGAACCAGACCTGGACGCAGTTTAGGTAGATTGAGAAATGTTTCGGAACGTATTTACTGAAAAGATTTGGGTGAGTCGTGTCTTCTAGTCTTTGTTAGTCTTTGTTAGATCTAAATCTAAACCTGTTGAAGAAAACACCGGACACCAAATATGTCTTGGTTGAAAAAGGAAACTGCATTGTTTTGTGTGTGTTTATTAGTAAGTAATGAGCCAAGTTCTCGAAGCCCAGTGTGTACAAACTGCAGTATAATTTTGTCTTATTTAATCATAACCACTTCGCTGTCCTTTTTTTATTTTTCTACATCCTTTGAAAGCAGTAGCTGTCCTTTACACTGAGTGAAACTTTCATGGTGAACAGACCAGAAGCAAAGATTCTTTCCATTCACTTTTAGAGTGTTTTGCCTTCTTCAGTAAAGTTATCATTTTTCTCAAAATTGTCTGAGTGTGGTCCAGCAAATAGGACTTGCATTTCTTATACTGTAACACTGAGGAGCTGGAGGAACATTATTTTGTTTCATTGCATAAAGAAGTTCTTTTTCACTTTCAATTCTACTGAAGTTTTAGCAATCAGTTCCTATTATCCTTTGGCTGTCACCTAGATGAAGATGTTTGCCAAGAAAGACTACACAACTCACTTGACAAGATCTCTGATATTTTTTGTTTATCCAGTTCCCAACACAAACAGACCAACATGGTCATACGCTGGAGAACTCTGCGTGGTTGCAATATGTTCCAAAAAGGATGGGAACTCAGGGCTGGGCTCACATTTTTGTGTGTGAGTGAACCTCCAGCTTACTACATGAATAACACAGTAATCATCTGGGGGAAAAGTGGAAAAAAAGTTTCTTGAGCGCCTACGTTTTGGTGGAAAGAGTTGAGTTTCCATGGCTGAATGCTTAAATGATTGGGGAATCCCTTCAGAGGTCAAGCCTTCTGTCAGATGTCTGGACAATCCAGGATCCCAGAGCTCCCGCTAAGCTTGAGTACTTTTCCTGCCAGACCATCTTCCCCCTTTCTAGCCATTGACTTTGCCAACAGTTTGAAATGACATCTAAAACTGTTTTTATTGCTTCTTATTTGCCCTCTCCAACTACCAAAATGACCTTTCATTGGAGATAATGGCTAAGAGCACTTTTGTACCGCGTCAGTGTCAACTTTGTTGAGATCCTATCTGCACATACCTAACATTTCGCAGCCCGCCAAGGATTACAAGGAAAGAGATGCTGTAACATTTTCAAGCAGTGTGATTTAAAGGTCAACTTGGTTAACACAATCACATCCGAAACCTACGTGTGAACGATGCTGAGAACAACCAACTTTCACACAACTGCTCATGAGCTATTTATAGTCTTAAATTTGAAATTCCTGTACCAGGCTGAGGATATTAACAATATTAGCATAGATGTTTAGTATCATGTTCAGCCCCCCCTCCCTTTTTGAGCAGTGTTATAATTATAAACCAATAAGAGCCTCTGACTCACCCAATCTAAGCCACCTTGCAACAGACAACCTTCAAGGAAAGTAAATTCTCTTTGGATGGTCTGTGACACTCTAATCCCAGCTTGGGGTAAACACACACATATTGTCAATCATTCACAGCGCAAATTAACTAAAGCACAGGAAACCTGGTTTATAATATTGTATCTTTGGCGATAAGTTTACTTTAATTCATTGCATCCCCTCCAGACAAAAGCAGGTCAGAGCGGAGCCTTCATAAACGTAGCTTTAGGAAGCAAATTCAGCAGTGATAGAGCACTACTAATTATCCTCCAAGATGTTTTTGACAGCAATCCCTATGCCAGTAATCTCTGCCTTGGCCCTCAGCCAGTCACACTTATTTATTTGATTTCAGTCACAGTCAAATGCAGGGTATAATGGAAGTAGCAGACGCTGCATAAGCAAGAGGAGAAAAAAAAAACAAGCAACCTTTTCCCATTTCGCTTACTGACCTTGCTTATCTTCTGCAGTATATAGAAAAAGTCATTTCAGTTACTGGGAGCGAATCACAACAACATACCAATTACAGTCAACCGACCAAGCATACCGTTACCGCGAGCTCTACTTAACTCAGGTTAATACAGAGCAAAACCTCTGAGTGATCATCTGCACTATGAATTAAAGCCAATTATATCATATAAAGCAATGTTATTACGCACGATTTTATACAGATGACTTGCCGAATAATTAAAAAATAGCATGACTTGTTCTATATGAGCTGCTTTCACTGGCACTCCAACAAATTACCAGTGAGTGAGGGAGTTATCTGCTGCATTATACAGCCAACATGAATTTCTGCATTTTAGCTACTTAGCAAAGAGCTTAGGCAAACATATAATATTGATCTTCCTGCTCCTCTATTCTTAATGCCGTCTATAATTATTTCACAATCCATCAGGACCCGGGCCTCTTGCCAAACAAGTGTCATAACTTAATTAGTTATCAGAAGAGGGAACGATTGCACCTGTGAACGACAGGCCTAAGAGTAATCCGCCTTCACCGCTTTTGGCTTTGCGGCGCCTCATATGAAACTAAACAAACAGTAAAATAATTCACAAAAGAAGCATTAGTCTCATCACACCTCGCGTCACGCCCAGCGCAGACCACATCTGTTTGCGAGGCAGAGCCGAGCAGCAGTCTAGTGTGTCCGTATTTTATGGCGTCTGTAATAGGAGACTTTTAATATTAATCACCTGTTACATCGTTAAGATCAAATGAGGTAGGGATGTGCTGAAAAAAGAAACACATGTAACTGTGAAAGCAGGCAAAAAAGAAACATCTCATTTCATCAGGTGGCCTGTTTAGATAACTGAGAAGTCAAAATGAGATCGTTTCTAAGCAGTTCTCCTCAGCAGAGCAGCTGTAATGTGGCTCGAGTTGTTTTTCACAGGGCTAAACTTATCATGAATAGAAAAGCTTCGACATTGTGACAGCTTACTCACCGACTCCAAAACCAATATTTTCCAGAAGTGAGGCTTCAGCTTGGCTCGCTACGAGCGCCACTTCTGTTAGACAGGCAACTGTGAGAAATTCCAGCACTCCCTTCTTCATACTGCTAAATCGCCACTGCCCAGTGGAATATTGCCTTCCAGAAGCCCAGTCCTCCTCAATTCGAAAAAACACAGAATACCATACAGTCCAACTCTTTTCTACTTCAGCATGTTCCTCTGGCCTATTCCAGTGTAACACCTATGCAGTGGCATATTTCTCCACTTTGACATCCCCCATTAACCATACACAGACCTCCTCTTCATCCACTTAACCGCTTACGCAAAGCTGAAGAGGCAAAGCATTTTTAAAACATTTACTTTGCGTTTTTCACGGCTGGGTGTGCATCAACAGTAAATACTGACTGTTCATAGATGCATCCAAATGCCTCTGACAGACAGTATGACAAACATGGTGAAACACTGAATAAAAATCATTACATTCATAGTTTTTGACAGATTCTTTTTAAAAAAACATAGCACTCCCGGCTCTTTTTTGTCTGTTAACTTGTCAGATGTTAGAAAAAGCCCATATCGTCATCAACCATGTATCATGAACATTTCTTTTGATGTTGTATCTTTTCCATATCACCCACCACTAATCCGACATTTAATAAAACATTGGCTGATTTAAATTCAGGGTGCTATGCGCCTTTCCACTTGAATGAATTAAGGAGCTCACTGCCATCTTCTAGAAGTTCTATGACATTTAAGTACTTAAAGCCTAGTTTTCAGGGTTGCAAAATGAAATGAAGGACTGAGTGGGAAACTATTTTGCTGATTTGCACAACTGAGGCCACTGGTTTCATATTTGCCGCTGTCATCTGTTGCTCATCTGGGTTGAACTACAGCCACCAACATATCAAAAATAAATAGTCCAGTTTCTAAATTACTTTTTAATAAACTCATCCTCTACAAACAGCCATTAGTCATTGAAACCTCAGAACTGATGTTTGCAGTGTGTCAGGGTGCATTATCCTGCCAGAAGAGGACACTGCCATTAGAGAATACCGTCACCATGAAGGGCGTACCTGCTACAAGTTTAGGCAGGTGGTACACGTTGAAATAACAGAACCCAAGGTTTCCCAGCAGAACACTGCATGGAGCATTACACTGCCCCTGCTGCCTTGCCATCTCATCATAGTTCATCCTAGTGCCATCTATTTCCCAGGTAAACACACACACACACACACACACACAGACCATCCACATGATGCAAACAAAATGTGATTCTTCAGACCAGTCCACCTCCTTCCAATGTTCCACAGTCCAGTTCTGATTTTCATGTGCCCATTTTAGACACTTTCAGTGGCGGGTCTGCATGGGCACTTTAGTCAAATTGTCTTAGATCTTTACGCTGGTCTATTTTTCCTGCTTCCAACACATCAACTTCAAGAACTGGATGTTAACTTGCTGCCTAAGGTTTCCTATCCCTTGAGAGACACCATTGGAATGAGAACATTCATGTCAGTCACTTTACCTGTCAGTGGTTTTAATGGTATGGCTGATCAGTGTTCATCACTTTCCCACCTATCTTAAAGCAACACATATTACATCTTCCAGATCAGTTAAGAAATAACAGCTGGAAAAAGTGTCAGTTAACTTTACTTTCATTTGTGTCCCCTGCTCCGAGCGACAGAACATCAACGTGGGGTGACAAATGTCTGCTGCCATGCATGATGCTTGGCACGAGTGGCACGGCGGAAGATAGAGGAGCTCTGAGATGTTTATCAGGCAACAAACAAAGCCGATCTTCAGGACATAATGTACTTTGTCATGTTTCTGTCAGCCAAAACCAGTTTGGCTAGAAAGAGAATCGCAGACTTAGACATTTCTCTTACACTACTGTTCACCTCAGGTGACCCAATCAGCAACTAATTCACTAATATCTTATCATTTATCTCACTGTTGTAAGAGTGTATAGAAAAGATTTGATGGAAGCATGAGAGTTATTGTTTACAGCACCTAACCGCTTTCACTCTTTGCGGTGGGTAAAATGGAAAAAAAAAAAAACAGAAACGTCTTTTAATTAGAAATGAAATCTGCAACATGCCAAGAACAAAATTCTAAAATGGTCCTCATAAAGCTAATAATATCTTTACCAAAGGCAGCAAAGAACAAACAAACACAAAATATATTTGCTCAGAAGTGAAACAACCCCCTCCCCCTTAAATTAAATAAAAAGGCTTTTAGCCATCATAATGATTTACAAAGTGACGAGTCAAACAGATTTACGGCGACAGCCTGAAAGGAACCCAACACAAATACAATTACTGTTCACGTGACTGCCACTGCCAACCCCCCCCCGCTCGCGCAGTCGAAAGAATGGGAACCGCTCTTTAGACACAGACTGGAAGCTTTCTCAATTCCTTTAACAAGAGCCTCAGCAGAGCGGGGACAGGGCCTGCCACTGTGAGACTTTCTTTAAGCGAAGGCACCTCGGAGCAGAGCTCAGCAAATTTGGAAGGTTTAAGAAAATCCGGCCACTATCATTACTCAATATCAGTTGAGCTGATGAACCATGGCCAGAAGGCAGTCACGTGTGGTAATTCTTCAGACACCAGCTGCAGCTAACAACACAGGCTACTCTGCCTCATTATAAGGGTCAATTCTCAACAAAACACTGTTATTCCTTTGACCAAATAAACATTTTTTATCTTTATATCCAGACAAATGGAACAATTGACCTTCGTAAAAAAACCCAAACACCTACTTAGAGGTAAATTACTGGGAAGAAACTACAAATTTGCTGGATATTTTCTTTAAAGCCACAGGCGGCTTGCAAAAAGAAAGAATATCAGCCGATCAGAGGCAGGGATCAATGAGTTTAAAGCAGTGACAGATTCCTGATGTGTGTGCCAAGTAGAGGTTTTGTTTGTTTGTTTGTTGTTTGCGTTATTTATTTATTTTGGGATAGGGGCTGCTTCTCCCGTACACACAGCCCGCGCTTCCTGAAGTCGCAAAGTTTTGTCAGACTTAATTTCTTAATTAAGAAGGCAGAGTGTGTCAATGAAAAGCCCACTAGGATATTCTTAAATAAATAAACATGTTCATCGCCTCTCTTTGTTAGGACCCCTTTCATGCTAATTAGTGGCGCTGTAGACACATGAGCAGCGGCCCCTGTGCACATACACTCCAGTAGCTTTAGTCTTCCCACTTCAGCGCTAATAAACAAGCAGCCTCGCCTGCTGGGGTTGTCAATGGAATTGGCGTGACGCGGGCTCAGGGGTTCGCTCCCTTCCTTGAAAGCGGACCTACATAAATGTTTGTGTGGGTGTTGGCAGCTATTTGGGTGGGAATTCTCGAGAAGAAGGAGAAGCCCTCGGGGCCACTCCGGATTGAGTTTCCCCATTCCAGCGTTCCAAAGTCAAAAGAATTCCAGGCAAAATCAGAAAGACAACCGTGCACATGAAGATGACTCTCGGGGCTAGGCTAAAGCGAGCAGGCTTCAGTAACATTCAATTATGGCCAATAGATGCTCTAGGAAAAAAAAGAGGCACTTTGCTTTTCCGTAATCTGTAATGGCGAGAGCGCAAAGAGGATCTGGCTGTTATTCCTGATCAGGCTGCTTCACATCCGACGGCCGCAGCGCAAATTCGAGCTGGCGTGTGCCATGCGTCCCTGGTGACCACTTACTGCAGATGCAGAGTCAGGAGCTTCTAGCTGCCCTCAGAGCACACGCACCCAACACACACTCACCACACCAACAACACAACAGCGATAACAACAACCACCCCCAACGCCTCAGTCTCACCCCGGGTCACTGCGAAAAAGCCTCAAAGACCACATCCACGGCCATGCTCTTTTCAGAGCTTACTGATAAACAAATTAGCACGAGGCTGATGCGCAAAACCTCTTATATAAACACCAATGTCTAGTGTTTCACCAGCAACCTTTCCACCATATCCACACACAAATACTGCAGAGGCAAAAAGATGCAATTAGAGACACGTTGTTATCCTGAGACACTATTTATAGCATGATTTAAAGCAATCTGCTCTTAAACCATAAAGATCTGCGGCTGGTGGTCAGCGGTTAATTAAAAAGTGAGACAATGACAAATAGGAGGAAGATGATATTTGGCAAGAATCACATAGCATGTGATTGTTGTAAACACACAATTAGCTTAATCCTGTTATTTCTGCTCTGCATTATATGCACTCAAGACAACATTTAGGCTGGAAAGACTAGATCATACCAAGTCTATTTAAATAGCCTCTCTGAGACCACGTACTTTGGAGATGCCTCTGAATTTTTAAACTCGTCCATCTTCTCAAACGTTGCATGTGAACGATGTCATTGTTTAATATTTTAACCAGTAATACCAGAGGCATACCGCGTGCGAGATAGAGCATAATGGAACACTCTCCAAATGACCCAGCACTGAGCACTCAGTACTGCAGTAGATACTCTGAAAACGTGTTAATGAAAACACTTCTAAATGTGTCAAATCCCCAATTTGTTCTGTGGATATTAAAGCTCATTGAGGTCCTAAGTGCAATGAGCATATTCTTGCATTAGTAAATGTAATTTGCTTTGCTCGGGGACATGTGATAAATTCAGTACTTTACACTCTTTTACGCTCTTGCTTACATTGCGAGTTCTGTGGCGATGGCAACTAACATTGTGAATTAGGACTATAACCGCAAACAGCTTGTGCTAAAGAGCTTTCAGAGTGTTTTGCTTGTGCTGTAATCGTGGGCAAAACACCCCACTGGGGCATTTGAATGCCCCCAGTCACATTATATATTTGTGAAAATAACTGAATATTATTGCACATGCCACATCTTGGGTGTTGTTCTTTTTTCCCAATAAGTTACATTTGGCAAGTGAACAGTAATTACGCATTCAATCTTGTCTCTGTAGAGGATATGAACTTATTTGAACATAAAATTATAAATAAAAAAACATGCAATTTGACCAGGGTAGCCAAACTTCAGCATATGATCTAATAAGCAAGTTAGCTATTAGCCTATTTGAACTGTTTATATTGTTTGTTCCAACAACAAACACTTTTCCAACAACTCACTGCCATAAGTTAATCTGTCTTGACCGCCAACTACAGTCAATGGAAACCAATATATAGTCGAGTGTCGAATTTTGCATGTTCCCAGTCACACCCTCTACCAGGAAAACACACACCTGCACATTCTCATGCACAACTATTGCTGATTTGCTGTAAAAAATGCAACGTAAAAATGTGGAGTGCACAATTTGTTTAATTTTGTTCTAATATGTTAGCCTTAAATTACAGCAAATAAACAAAACCAGCAGCCTACCATTGGCAGGGAAATGTTATTTTGATGTTTTTCTCTTGAGGATGTGTACTTACTTTCACTTCTGTCACTTAGAAAATCAATAAAACAACTAAACTGACTATAATTGACTGTGTATTACACAGGCATTTGTGCACAAATACCAGAGGCATTCTCTGGTAGACTGCACATAAAGAAAAGCACTGCCCCAAGTGCACAGCTTGCACACCTCTGGGGTATAGCTTTGAATATGTATGTATTTTTTTTATAAAGGTTATTGTCACGACTCGTCAAAAACACGACGGGCTGTGTTCACTATGGGAGACGGCACAGCGCTCCTCTGCCGCCGAGTGACAATCGGGTGTCTGTTTGCAGCTGGAAGAGAGTGACAGGCTGCATGCAACCAGACTGGTGCCACCGACTGCTGTATGCGAGTAAGAAACCCTCTCTGTTGGAACTTGGCCCGCTGCTAAACACATAAAATCCGGTTTAAAAAAAGGTGACTAAGCATAGATGTCACTCTTTTCCCATATGCATGAATAAAAATCGAAAAACTGGGAGATCATAAAATCTATTCGGCATTAGATCAGCCCACGGCTCCACTTCAGCTCAGCATAAAAAAAAAAATGCTTCGCCAGACATTCCATTTTATGATATTTTCACACTGGGGTTCCAAATGTGGCTCTTTATCTGGAAAGCCCAGGCTGAGAAATGAAAAGACATGAGCTTATAAGAGTGTGAAGAAGTCTGGCTGCACTGGCAGGGTGAACGAGAGGGGAGGGCACTGAGTGGGCACCCAAAGCCCAGCTTATAGAGCAGTCATTAAGAGTCAAGGGATCCAGCACTTACCTGGGAAGTGGTGCTTGCAGTTGCATGCCAATTTGAGCTCGGACACAGACACAGACACACACAAACACACACACAAACACACGCAAGCATAGACACACACACACACACACACACACACACATCTCTGGATTTATCATGCTCTATCTGCCACTGAGACTGCACTAGGACTCCATGAATGTCTTTCTGTTGCTTACAGCTGTCACCTCATGAGCTCTGCACGGAGGCTGTGATGCATGAAATGCATTTGTGGTGCAAGAGGTGTGTTCGCAGATGAAACTGGCTCTCCCTCTTTGCCTCCCTTTCTGAAGTTAATAACAACAAACGTGAATCTGAAATGCAACGTTCCTGTTATTGTTTCAACTGAAATTCTCTCCTCTTTTTGCTCTGAAGCAGAAATGATTTTGTATTGGATGTGGTCTGAATTTCATTTACCAGAATCCATTTGTCACGTTTATGTGACGCCTCGTGACTGCTTTCATTTCGCCTCACCTTGTGCAAATGCCTGCGCCAGGGTGGCGAGTGTGTTCCCGTTTTCTTTCTTAAAATGTGAATTCTTCTGAATTCAGATGTGGAACAATAAACATTCTCAGTCCATTCCAGTTAATTTGCTTTGTCAGAGAAGAGGAAAGTATGAATCCCTTGAGGCCACGCTGGATGTAATTGTACCTCCCTCACAGTGGTGTTGAAGGAAATCTAGCACTCTCAGACACAGACAGACAGCTCAGACATGCTGACAGGGTCCAGGGTTTCCACATGATGGAATGCATTGCAATATTTCAATACATCAAATGAATGGAGATGTATGAGTAGCAGTCGGTGCTTTTGTGCACTGCATGAATAAATGCATACCGATGTAACACTTGTTAAAAAACCCAATACTGAGTGGCAATATTTTTCACATATATTTTCACATCTGAGTAGGATTTCTGGAAACACACTGCCTACTTTAAAAAATTCCTTCTAGAACCAAAAGACCAATGGAAGACTATGGACGGTTTTGCCCTCTCTCCAAACATTACCTTCGGACGATGCTACCATCAAACTGATTGTCTAAGGAGTAAAGCTACACTTTGAAAAATGGTGTTTTAACTTAGCAACGTAAGTGAACAGGCTGTTGTTTTCATTTTAATGAAATTCATATAAAAAATAAACAGAATGCTAGACACAGATTACTGTTCCGTTAACCTACTATTAGAACTTTGATTAGTGCCAAAAAAAAGAGTAAAAAGGTGCTTCAATCAGCCTGGCATGCAGAGCCAACAAATAAATAAATAAATAAATAACTCACAAAGAACCATGTTCAAATTGGCACAGCACTGACTTTCATTAGCCAAACTATCAAGCTTTACTCACACTGGGACATGAGCGCTACGGTACCACACAGCTATCATCAAAAATTGGCCATATGGTTGCAATGGAAATGAAGCCCTGATGCTTATGCTACTGAGAGTAATTGCTGTTCCAGTTGTTTAGATATAAACAAAAAAACAGTAATAGTAAAAAGCATATCACATTAGATCTGGAACATATGAAACAGAATGTTTAAAAAATGGCACCGAAATGACTGTGGACCTATAAGGACACAACGCAAAAGCCACAAAAAGATCATAGAACACTTATTCTGTGGCCGATTACATTAAAAATTCTATTATACACCAAACATAATGTTATACATTATATTTGTCTGAAGTGATTATGGGATCGTGTTAAGTGCGGAAACTTACACTTAGAGTCACAAACATGCAATTATGGATTTTTCTTCACTTTCCACTTGAACATTATCCTAAACAGATTTTTGACAGCTAAAAGGAAAACATTCACTTAGAAGTGAAGCCACTGGAATATCAGGATTAGATAAGACAGTAAGACATTCTTATTGACTAAAGACAAAATAAAAGATGTAGACCAACTAGATTTAACAATAAATGCTGAAACAGCTACCATAGGTGTCCCTAAACTTTTCTGGAGTTGCAGAAGACTTACAAAGCATTACTGACCCACATTATTTCTCTTAAATCAATGTTGTGCATGTTGCACAATGGGAGATGACATGCTGCAATCAAGAGCAATCAACATTAAGCAGAAGTCAATCACTGACAGCTTTGTGCCTCTCTGAATGAAAAGCTGGTCTCAAACTAACCTCTCAGAATATTGGGCTTCTTTAAGCCAGAGTACTTGACTCCCCTGAGCATGACCACCAACTCACAGCTGTTTATTAAGTGAGTTTGAATGGAGCAACAGGCCCAACAGTTTGACATGGGGAACATGGCTCAGCGAACGAGGGCTAATTTGCCACAGTGCAAAAGAAAACAGTTCGAGGACAATATGTTTGTTTTACTTGAGCTGGATTTGCTAGACACACAGCAGTCAGACTTCAAAGCACAGCGAGCCTTAGTCGGCCCCAAAAAGTGAAGGTAATTACTTGTGATCAAGCGAAATCTTGAGTGCAGCAGGAACATTTTGTCCTCTAGTGCCAAGTTTCAAGCACACATATTGTGCCAGAGTGGCTGGGTGTCGTTTATGATTCAGGGTCCTTGCTCTTTTGCTGACAGAAATGGGATACAGTCATTGTGACATCTTCTGCGTTCATTTTTCAAAGAGCGTCAAATCAAACATGCATGAGCCTGTGACAGCGCGGGCCTGGAAGTCCCTATCTGAGGGCGAAGCACTTAGAATGGCACAAGCTAGCTAATGCTTTGCACATCACATCCTAATGCCTCTATGGTCACATTGTCAGGCTGATAGCTGGAGGCAGCTTTCAACAAGCCACTCTTATGGGGACACAAACTAGAGTAGGCCCCCCACCACGCTCTTCCCAGATATGCTTGATAAAAAGCAGCCAAGAAACTTCAGTCTCTTTCTTTCTTTCTTTAACAAGGTCATGAACTATGTACCAGAACAATGTTCGTGTAAGTTGGACAGGACTTGATTCCAAGAGTCACTGAAGCGTTTAGGGCTGCTGTTTAATTGAATTGTTCTTTTGGGATGTGAAGATATTCAGTGATAGAAGATTGTGTTGAACATTAGAAGTCAAGAGTTATTAGTTTCATTTTGCTAGTCAAAGATAATTCTGTAATTATATAATTATGACGCTGGGTTACACAATGAATTACTTTCAAATTCTGTATTGGACTCATGTCTGCACTTCCATTTGTTTTGTCAAGCAAAAAATATGACAAAAAACAATGGCCTTAACATTAGCCTTATCATCATGAGGGTGGTGGCCAGGAGCTCAGGAGGTTATAAGTAGCCTTGCATTCTCTGGATGACCCTCCCTCTCCTGCAGCATCCATAGCCAAGAATTAGCTCTCTAATAACTTTATATGAGCAGCAGTTCAGAAAGATGAAGTGATGCTTCACGTGCCTCTGAGGAAGTACATGCTTGCCTTTGTCCTAGCTAGTGGGTGGAAATGACCATGACTAAAAGTACTTGAACCAAAACTCCAAAAATACAATGGACAAAAACAAAACACAATACATGACAATGTAAGATTTAATACATTGTCTTTGTTTAACAATATTATATACTATGTAATGTACGATGCTTTTCTCTAAAAACAATGTTTTCATAAAAATGGCTTTATAAAAATCAAATAATAAAACAAATATGAGCACAAATGTGATACCGTTTGAAAGTTTAGAATCTATGCTGTCAAAAGAACTTTACTGCTTGTTTCAAGCAGAGAGGGTTCTCATCCTAATGCTGTTCATTTGACACTAATTGTAAGAAAAGTCTGTGTCACATGTGAGATATAATCAGCAGGTTAATGAGTGCAGCTGACTTTACATGTTGTAATAAACAAACACTGCTTTGCAGATCCACAGTGAGGCACGTGGACACAGGCACAAAGCCTGACTTATGTTCTAGAGTGGGTGTGCGCAGCTGGTGACGAGAAGGCTGTGAACAAACGTGGGCCAAGTATTTCACAACTCCTCACAATAGTGCACTAACAGTTAAATGTCAACCCGTCAAAACACTGATTGGTGCTCGGACGCCTTTAAACAGAACTCTGACTGTGAGGACAATGTTACTACAGGCAATAAAGAGAACAGCATCAAAGGAATACCTAACATGAGACGAAGAAGCAGACAACACATTCACTCTGGCTTCACACCACAGATCAGTACTAGATATCAACTCTCAGATCAAATCAGCAGGTTTGACACTTTCTTAGCATGAATTACATTCCTTAGAACGTTATGATTCTTAGTTTGCAAAGATGGTGCCCGTGAATTATGCTATTACTATGCAATTACCACTGTGCATTCACACACAAATATATATATATATATTTGTTTACATGATGTAACACACCCAGTGATTCCTTTATTATCTCATTTCACGTTATCCGCACAACCAGGCCCTCAACAACAAAGCTGCCAGTTTTAGGTGTCCTTTTCCACTTGCCTCATGGTCTCTGTGTCCTTACATGAGAACGGCACGACCAGGGCGGTAGAGCTCCTGCCCCCTTGGTAAAGCTGATCCTCGACCTGGGGCCCCTGTCTGGAGTAGCGAGTAAAATAAACTCCTCTCCCAGACACATTCTCTATTCCTGACTCACATGAATTAGGCTACTGACATGAGGACATCACTTTGCAGAGCAGTTTTGAAATCTAAGCTGATAGAGAAGACTCAAGCAAGACATGAAAGCAGCTTGGCACTAACTACTGCTGACATTTAATAAATAAATAAAACAACAAAAAAACTTCTGCTCCTTTCTTTTTTCTCAGTGGACTGCTCTTACACGTTAAGTATACCCCAGTTAAATTTCTCTATCTCTGAAAAGAGATGCAGGGCTAAAACACAGTGCCTCTAAGCAGAAGGGCCCTGCCTTTAGGAGCTCCCAATTATCTTTCACCTTTGCACCAAAGGCAATTCACTCTGAAGAGAAAGGAAGCTTTTACATTATCAGTCTCCCCATAGCCGTGTAAACACTGCCTGAGATTACACAGTGCCTGAGAAGTACTCAAACAGTTGTCACCAGACAGCAAAAAAAGCAAGCGCAAAGAGCAGCAGCCCCTAGATTACAGCACGACACAGCAGTGAATGAAACCAAACAATTTCTGAATGAAAGTGTAAACTTTCACAACCAGCTCAAATGGCACAATGGCAGAGGAGCGCAGTGCATTACAGTGTTATTACACCTAACAGCACGCATTCGTGTCTCCTTTCTTATTGTAGTCGAGAGATTTATTACTCAGACTTACAGGGTCTGGACCTCGACTCCCTGAGAAGAAGCTGCTTCAGGCCAGCAGCAGCAGCCCTCGTCTACTCCTTGTCTCTCGTCTTCCAGTGGTGAAAGTCATGTCTGACTGGAATGGAGAGAGGAAGGGCCGTTATTTTTCTCCCCCCAAGAACAGTTCAAGAAGAAGGGCTGCTGAAACCCAGCATGGACCGAGAACTCTCAGCTTCTTAGACCGAGCCTCCCAACTTCTCTCCCCGCTGCCACCCCGAGTGAGGCTGGGCTACTGCAGAGCCACACTCGCCCCTCGCATGCCTCTTTAAAAGCTGGTTATGACTTAAGAGTTGTCGAGGCACAAAATAAGCCTCTAACTTCGGGTGAAAATGAGCACGGTTGCTAAAGTCACATCCCTCCACACCGCGAGGATGAGGACACAGCAGCCCAGAGCCGAGTGCCTGACAGCGGGCGGAACAATGAGCGCCACACCGCGCACCGTGCTCCAAACGCGGCGAGCAGGAAGATCACCGTGGCGCACGGACCACAATAAAAAACAGATTCCGCGTTCCTCGCTACTAAGTATCCCCAGACTGACACATATACACACACACATATACACACACACTCGTCTTCAATCGCGGGCTGTTGTTTTACCTCCCAAAACGGTGTTAAACTCCGGGGCGAAGCCCAAAAGCCACCCGATTGTGGTCGGAGCGCAAAAACGCGGTCCCGGTGCTCCGATGGAGATAAGCTACTTCTCTGCTTCTTTAAGTGACTGCTCCATTGTTAGCCGAGGTCGGAGCTAGCGCACAGGCTACAAACACGTTCAATGCAAAGAACACACACACACAAAAAGCTCTCCAGCCATGAGGTGGCGGGAGGGGAAAAAGGGATTCGGAACTTACTTTCAGATCCAGTCCAAAGCAACGGGGCTGGAAACAAAATATCCTCCCGAGCTGAAGACGCGTGCTATTTTTCTCCAGTACTTCACAAACACTGAATGTGTGTGTGGGGGGGGAGCTCTCTGCGTTCGGCCACAGTGTGACTGCCTGAATCAACTAACGTAGCGCACGGCAAGTTGAAGTGTCAAATTACACGGGCTATTCTATTACCAGAGCCATGCTGCCGGCTGCTGACAAAATGTGTCCCAGAGTCGCGCTGACTGCACCGGCCAGAGCACCAGCCTGGACCACCGGACCGGATTTACACGCTCTTTTCGTTTTGTAGGTTTTTTTATGGCTTCATGTCAAAAGGCGCATTTTAGGATTTCTTTTGTTTTGGTAAACAAAAACACAACAACGAAGGCAGGATTTATTATTATCATTATTCTTATTACTATTTTTTAAATTTATAATCATGTTAGACTGCAAATTGAAATCAGATTTTTAGAATGGGGAGGGATTATAAAAATTGATTATCTATGGATGTGCGTAAAGGAAAGGGAAAAAAGAAGGCGCAAAGAAGGACGTTTATTAAGATCGTAATTACTATATGAGGCTGCGCGCGCTGACAGATTGCTATTCATAGTGACACATTTTATCTTGTCACACACGCGCGCACACACACACACATACATGCACGATCGCTTCGCGGGCAGCAAATCCCGTCTGCCCTTCTTTCTGTCGGCCCCCACAGATGGAGGGAATGCCTCTCGCTCCGTATTTTGCGAGTGGCCGCTCGGCGCTGGAGCTCTGAATAACAAAGACATGTTGGAGAGCAGCAGAGGCCTGGCGGTGACGTCAGGGAACAATGAGTCTCCCAGCAGTGCCGAGACACACAAGCCTCCTCCTCCTTCCTCCTCCTCCTGCTCCTCCTGCTCCAGTACTGCACGACTGAACTGCCCAGGGGGGAGGCCACGCAGTTCCGAGTCTCTAGGAGTGCATCAGATAGAATCACTCATTGCACAAGCTGACATTGAGTCTGGCCACCACCACTGCACAAGCTTTCCATTGCGCCTCATGGAGTGGGAGTAGGAAAAAAGCTTCTCGTGCATTACATGTGCAAATGATGGCATGGATGCATAACTGATAAAAATAGTCCTTTATAATACTGTATATTCAAATATATGGAATATAGGACAGTGAAGCATGCAGCTCATAGGTTATGAGTAATACATTTTTTTCAATCGGTCACTATTATGACTTTTCTAAGAAGTTTTATTTACATGCTTAATTAGTAATAAATAAACACACTTGTTGCTCTATTTTGAGTCATTCATTTATATAAAAAAATAATATTTTATCATGTTAATATATGGAATATAGGACAGTAGAACATGCAGTACATAATATATGAATAATACGTTTTTTTAATTGATCGTTATTATGACCGAGCAGACTTTCACTAAATTGGGAAATAAGCAACTTTGTTTTCTTTTTTTGAACCATTCATTAATATAAAAAAGTACTTTATAATATTGCATATTCATATATATGGAACATAGGACAGTGGAACATTTAGCTCTTTGAAAAATTCATTTTTAGTTGATCACTACTATGACTTTCCTGAGCAGTCTTATTTACATGCTTAATTCAAAAGTATTTTCTAAAAAATTGGAAATCAACACCTTTTTTTTCCCCATTTTGAACCATTCATTTGTGGCCCATAATACTCCAATCCTGTCTATTTCTGTGTGTAAAACATTCTCTCCAGTCTGCTGGAGTTAAAAGAACTATTTTGGCTTTGTGTATTTATGAGGGTTTAACCTGAATGTCTGTTCTTTTTTTTTCCCTGGGTTTCCTTTTCATGATGTTTCTTCAAGATCTGCCCAGCGCTTTCCAAAGAAACATTAGCCATGTCTTCTGAACAGTGTCCTTAGCTTTTCCACTGGAAGGCTTGTGACACTAATGCATAGGGCCTTTTCTCTGAGCACTCTGTCTCAAGGACACTAGCTCCTGTACAGTTATCTAAGTTGGCAGGGATAAATCTGGCAGATGACATCATTGGTCTCAGGCCCTCATTCATTTTTATTTCTGTCCTGTTCTTAGAAGATGGTGATGTTCACAACGACAAGAGAAAGGTGCCACAGTCAATGTCAAAACACTGCTTTATCTGATCCATCTACACCAACACCTTACCCCCACCCCCTGACATTAAAATGCCATAGTTTGATGTTTTGATTATGTTCACTGTCAAAATAAATAAATTAGAAATTTCTCCAGATCATTGAGATGTGATCCTTAAAGAGTTTGGTCGGGCAGCCGTGAAAGTAATTTAACAGATGCTGAAGTTCTAGATAGAATTCACACAGACGAAGATTGGTGCTTGAGGTTTTGCACAGAGGGAAAAGTCTATGTAACATCAGTATCAAAGCATGGCTTTGGTTATGGTGAGCTACCCAGCGTCTATTGTCATATACCTTTCAGGCTGCTTATAATGTCCTGTGCCATGGACCATTAATCATGGTTTTGTGAAGTCGGTGAAAGTCGCCAGGGTTCATCATGTCTGGGTGGAAGAAAACACAAGCAGTCAATGAACAGCACACTTCAGTTCAAAGCCAGTTGTTGCACAAACTCCCGGTGTTCATGGGTAAGCCCTCAACTCTGGCGTTCTGAAACAATACGTCCAGATGGCTGCCAAGAAGATGGATGGACTATAGGTGGAGTGACTTCAGCTTGACTGAATCGCTGTATAATTTTACACATATACACAGATGTGAGGACTAGGAGTGGAACTTAATGTTCAGATTACATGCTTTAGAAAATGCATAAATGCCATACATCAAATGATAGAGAATAACTTAATTTATTATTATTATTATTGGAGCTAGAAAATGTAATGCTTACAACTGTTTGATTTATTTTACATACAGCTGCTGTTCATTGGTTTCCTAATGGTCCTGTCCCTATGTGTGTGTTATCCATTGGTTTTTTTGGGCTTTTTGCCCTTGTGTCCACAATCAATTTTTAAAAAGTCACTTGCACAGTGCATTCAGGTTTCGCCACGCTAACTTGTGTCTCAGCCTGGGGTGAGTTAGACCGGACCAATACAGTGCACCTCAGTTCAGCTAATTCCCTGACAATCACAGCGAAAATGATTGATGCTGCTGGGGCTTCAATGCTACATGATGGAAGGAGAGTTTCAGTTCTGCTGACATAAGCTTTCACACACAGGCCAGGCTTTCACAGATTATTTACAGCTCCTATCTGCTTTACACAGTGCTCTATCGCCCTTGCAGACCTCTGACAAGGAAATATAGGCTCCTCTGGTAAACCTCATTTAATGAGGTAGGAGAAGACAATATTATGAAAACGCGTAAAAAAGTGTGGCCGGAAACGCAGACGAAGGGACGATCAGGTAGGCACTGGGCGAGGTGTTACAGAAGTGTACAAAGATTAGCCCTCACAGAAAGGCAGAGGTGCGCAATGTATTTGACAACAAGACACAAGAGAAATCCGTTTAAGTACACTATTGATCCTCTTTGGAGCACAGCCCAGCCACTGAAAGTAGAGGCAGGGGCGAGAGAGAGAAAGAGAAAGAGGGAGAGGGAGAGAGAGAGAGATGCATCTGGCCAACTATTTGCACGAGTGGAAGAGGAACTCTCTTGGAGACTCTCTCCCCCTCTTTTATTTCAGTGAAAAATGTGAGCGGTGGTAGATAAAGCAGACAGCCTGTGCCCCATGCTGACTGGCTCGGCTGGCTTTGGAGAGGGTAGAGGCAATCAATGTGTGCTCACAATAGAGCAAGAGCACTGAGAGAGCTAACTGCTCCCTCAGGCCATGCACGAAGGAGGAGCGAGGGGGAGGGAGAGTTAGCAAGTGTGTGTCTGTGTGTGTGTTGGAGGGGGCTGCAGAGACAGAGAGTGAGTTAAGGTCCATTTTGAACTTCTTAATGAAGAACTAGGATTGGAGCTTATTTATTTTCCCATCTCATCCCTAACTAAGAGTAAATTGAGTTCAGCCCAGATCCCTCAACTGATTTATTATGATTTTTTTATATAAATGACATAACCCTTAACCCTTTAAATGATCAGTCTTACTTTATTTTACAGCTTTTATTTAGTACTATTCAGCAATGTAAAAAGTTAGGAGTGAGGCATGGAAGCCACTTGTATCTATCTATCCACAGACGTACACACCTTCACACCTTTCACCTGCCAGACATTGTGTAGTTCCACGTTATGCCATGATAACAGCTCAGGGTGTGGACTCCACAAAGCCTCTGCTCATTTGGATTGAGAACTCTTTGTCATGTTCTGAACAGTTTTTGCAGTGTGGCAGAGCACATTATTCTGCTGAAAATTGTCACTACCATTATTGAATATCCTTGCCATGAAGGAGTGCAGTCTCCAACACTGTTTAGGTAGGTACTTTGCATCAAAATAGCCACATGAATGACAGAACCCAAAGTTCCCAGCAGAATGCTGCCCAGAGCATGGCACTGTCTCACCCTCTCTTCTTCTCATAGTGCATCTTGGTGCCACCTAATGCATACGCACCCAACCATCCACATGAGATAAAAAAGTGCTCTTCAGACCAGACTATAAGTCTCATGAGTATTGTTTAAGGGTACATTTCCGTAACTAACAAATATTATCCTGTATAATTACGGGTATTTTTACAGTGCACCTTTTTCCATTTCTCCATGGTATGCAACTTCCACTGCCCCCTGTCATCCGAAGGCAACTTAACTAACACAGACTTCACAAATAGCTTGTCTTCTGTGAGTGTTTATCTGATTGGGCCCTGGAGGAATACTAACTCCATCTCTGATAGAATCTTAGTCTCTTAATTTTATGTCCAGGCTTACTAGTGTGATGCACATGTTTTCTTGTGGACTGAAAAGTACACATGTATGTTGTGCTGGATTTGTAAATATTCATGTAAATGTAAATGTAAATATCCATGGTCCAGGTCTGATTCTCATGCTCCTACTGTTTGCACTTTCGGTGGTGGGCAGGGGTCATCACTGTGACTAGGCAGTCCCATTCACATCAACCTGCAATGCAAAGCTTTTTACTATAGCCAGCATTATCTCTTCAGCAAGTTTTGCTACAGTAGCTCTTCTGTGGAATGGACCCGAAAGGGCTCGCCTTTGCTCCTCACATCAGTGAGGAGCCACATGTCTTCTCCTAGATGGTAATAAAAAGACAAAACCTACCAGAAATATATATTCAGTTCACTTGCATCCAACTGTATGTGTATTAATAAGTGTAGTAACTTATTGCCATCCACATAATCGTGTTTTTGTAGAATCGACCTAATGTCCAGGCACTTTTCACTATTGGCATAGTACACATAAATATGAAATATTTGTCTCAAATGAACACCATTATTTAGACTCTGACAGAACATGGAGTAAACTCATTGCAGCTGAAAAGGGACATTTATAATTTGGATCTCCTAAAGCATTTCAGTCCCTTCTCGGTAAGACAGAAAATGTGTAAGGATATTCGAGAAAGGATATTCAGGATATTCAGCAGTGTTGTGCCACTGAAGGTGTCTTGTATTATTTAGAATGACAATAATCAAATTATTGCTTTGCTGCTGCAAACAGGTTTGCATTGATCTACACAGCCTTTTACATCTGTCAGACCTCAACTCGGGGATTTTGCTAATCTGTCAGATTTCTCTCTGGGAGCATAATTCCCAGCAGGCCTTTGATATTTCCGAAAAGAATTTGGTAGATAAACAATTGAATGTATAATAAAATACTGTGATTTTCAGTCACTATCCAGCCTGCGTGTGAAAGAAGCAGAGTCACTCTGGTATTTTTAACTACTGCGTTGTTAGATACCCATTTCAAAAGGCAAATCCCACTTGTTGGCCAGTTCGCTTACTGAGAGCTAAGCCGTGAAACCATTATTGCAGCCTCCTGAAAATCTAGGAGCAGAAAACAGGATATCATATAAAAGCTTGAAAAAGGACTATGAAAAAAAAACATGAAGAAAAAGATCATATCAAACAGCAACAACAGGAGATAAGACCAAACATAAAAAACAAGTGGAAATATTACCGGAGCGCTGACATGAACAGACAGGTTGAGACTGAGAATACTTTTCTGGGCATGACATCATGTTGGTAGCATGATGCCAGCAGACAATTAAGCCTCAGTTTAAGACTTCTTTGTTAGTACATTATTGATGTTTGAGCAAAACCTTATGTCTCTATCTTTGTCATTTTTAGCTTTTTACAGTTTAAAAAATGCTGTTTGTCCTTTACAATGTCTTAGAAAAGATCTTGCTACATTCGCTTACATTGCTTACATTAAGCTAAGAGTGTTTTTCCTACTCCTCTAAAGTTACTTTTTAGAGATAAGCAGCAACAATACTTGATTTGTTACTATATAAAAAAGCAAAATTCTGTTGTGTTTCTTCTCAGGATTTGCTGGGTAGGGCAAAAATGTCAACAGAAGTGAAACGAGGCAAGCCAGACAGATCTGACTGCCCCGTTCAGTTCTAAAGCTAATGTTCTAAAGGTTTCATTGGTTCACCTCACTTACAAGAAGGTCAGAAGAAAGCACATGCGTCATGAGTCCTATAAAACAGAAGGCGCTTGCTTTAGTTTGGGGAGTCCAGGCATGTTTCACCAGCACAACAAGTGGGCGCTTCAATTGGGCAATTAGTGTACAAGTGGCATGAAAACATGCTAATGAAGTTAATCCTTCAAAAGAGTGATGGCTCTCAGGCTCTGATGATTCAATGACAGCGATGCTAATGCCTCCTGCCAACCAGACTGGGGGACAGGGGGATGCACAATAGACTCTTACGCAGCCTCTGAGATTGTGTCATTGTGTGGGATGAAATTAACTCGCGCTCAGTTGCTAGTGAGGGTGGTCTTCCCTCTATGCTCAGTGCTACATGAAAGACAGGGCTGCCTCTAAGATCTTACACTATCATAAAAGATAAGCAGTGTAAAGGCTCAGAGAGATGACAGAGAGATGGTCTAAATGTACTGGCTGTTTTGCATTATGCTTTTGATTTCCTGCGAAGCCTGTGTCTGGGTACAAGTTTCCACTGGAGTTGACCTGGAATTTAAAAACAAGGTATTTATCAAAGCTTTCTATATATATATATATATAACAAATATTTTAGGCAAATAGTTCTGCAACAAAGTAAATCAACGGAGAATGCGACTGCTATCAGTTGTTCATTGCTGGGAACTCATTCTAATATGCTTGCTTCTAGTAATTTATGATCTCTTTATTTGAAGTTGCATGGCGATGAAGTAATAAATTTAGATGAAATGAGGGTACCTCAATTGTAACATGTATTTAGTACCACTGTAATGAACTGTACGTGTTCGTATCTACTGTTGATTCCACTTCATCTAGAGAGTTTTATCTCCTGACCTCTTGCTTTACCCTTGGGCCTTTCCATCTCCCTCCAGGGAGATGGCATTTGGGAACTTGCCCTGATACTACAGAGAAGACTGACATCTGCTGGCTGAGCACCAGTAAAATAAGCAGAGTGCAGTAGAGGGGGCATCACACAACCTCTGCTTTGCCACAGGTTAAAGCTCAGGAGTGATGGACATCTCCAAATGAACAGGACAGGCAGTCTACAAGGCATGTCTGTGACTCAGCTTAATGCACAGATAGAACGTGAAGTTAATGTGATTCACACTCACACACACACACACACAATGCAGTGTTGGTCTCTCAATGAAATCATATGAGTCCACATTCATCATGAAAGTGAAAGTGATCATTCTGTCATACGTGAACACACCACAGCACACAGTGTGAACAGGGTGAAATTCTTCCTCTGTATTTAACCCATTCACCAAGTGAAGCAGTGTGTGGGGACAGTACCTTACTCAAAGGTACCTCAGAGGTGATTAGCAGTCTTGGGAATCAAACTCACGACTTCCTGATCGCAGGGCGAACGCCCGAATCACTAGGCCACCAGCTGCCCATAAATCATACTGTCAAATGCTTATATTGTGCAGTATGCAATAACATAACATACTCAAAAAAGCATCATAAGAATAATACAGGTTCAAGAGTTAAACAAGCAATTAATACACCATCTGTATAATGTTGTTCAGTGAAAGTGTGCATGTTGTAGAGCTGCGCAACATGACAATATTTATTGTCATGAGAAATCACATCACAATATGCTTTTTTGAGCACATCACGAACATTGTCTGTACTTAGAGAACAATGACCAATTGCTCGTTTCATTACAAAGAAGGCATAGTAAGCCTTGTTAATTGGATTTAGTGCAGTGAAGTGTTGAATTAATGTCATTTGTACTCCTAGTTTTTCAGAGCGTCCATTCCAGCTTGTGAAAAGTCAGAAAAAAATGTGAACATTTCTCATATTATAATTTTGCAGTATTGCTCACATCTGCCAGGTTGCTCAACCTCTGCTCTACAATTCATTAAAAGTATTTGTTACAGCAAAACAGCGGGGACCCACTTGCAGGTCCAAACTCCCATTTCTTTCACATTGCAGTCCATTGTAGTAATAATAACAATTGGATTAAATGAACCTAGAACTTTAAGGATTTAAACGCTGGAAAAGTAGGTAACATGGAGTCCAGACATCAGCATTCTATGTATAGTCATAATATTATGATCCTTCACTTTCTACAGAATCAGCACTACATTTTGCTTAGATAGCCTTTTTTAAAATATCGCTTTAAATATCCAGGACCTGCCAGCAACTCTGTTAGTTTACATCATAGTCAATGTGGTTACAGTATAATGTGCTTTAGAGAGTAATTACCCTGCAATCTCAAGGATTTCACTTCTCAATAGCTTATGACAAAAGCTTTGCCTTAATGATATGTTTTACAGAACATGTATGACTTTGTGACTGTTGACAAATATTGTTCATCACGTTAGCCTCTTAGCTCCAGTTACCACCAAAGAAACACAATTTGTACAGCAAACATGGGTTGGCTGATCACCTACAACTAGGATAAGTGGAAAATCAAAATCCTCCTGAAAACTCATCTGTTCATAGAGAGCACCTAATGCACCTCTATCTTCTTGAACTACTCCTATATATAAAGGTGTCTGCAAAATGAATGGAATGTAATGTGCAAATTAAACTTTTTATAGAATCACCCCAGAACTGACTAATCAAAGGCAGTGAAATCCATGCAAGATGAGGTGATCCGAAGGTCCATCAAACTATATGAGCCATCAGATATTTCTACAAGACCTATGGGAGTGCTGCATATTCTGATGATTTAGACACGTTCATTGCTGCTATTCCTGAAAACGACAAATGTTCAGATTGGCGTACTGTCTCACACACACATACACACACTCACGGACACATTTGTCACTAGTTGACAGGACAGGTTAAAACAACATGCTAGCTGGGTCCTGGTAGGGTTTGTGTGTCTTGTGACACTTTGTTTGTTGGAGAATACAGCTAGTTAGCTAGCAACCATGCAATCACTGTCAGTCCAAGCAACATTTTCTTTCAAAGTTCATAATGAAAAGTGCAAAATAAATAAATAAATAAATGGGAAAAAATCTGTTCCTAATCACAAGAATAAATCTCTGCTAGCTGTCTCGGCCACATGTGGTAACTTTGGCATGTGCTTGCATTCGCAACAAATGCCTACTTTGGTTGTTGCTTCTTACATCACATGCAATAAATGAGGCAAATTCCAGCCCTGCCCTGAGGCGCTTAACTCAGGGGGACCACAGCATATCAAAAGATAATTGGTCAGTTCTGCTGTGGTTGATATCATAATGAATTCTGAAATACATTCTGTGTGCACACTGGACTGTCACACTAAAGAATAACAGCTGTAATGTCAGTAATGTCAGGGCAAGACTGAATGAAAACAGCAGCCGCTTGCTGTTTTTTGACACAAGGAAGCCAGCCCTGCCCCAGAAATCAATACAACGCTCCACAAGACTCCAGTGACGTAATTAATTAGAACGCTTCCAGTCATGGCAGTGTGTTGGGTGGAGCAAGCTGCAAGCACCCAGCACACAGAGAGATATGAATCACAGATGTTTATATGTTTATGTTTGCAGAACATTAGATGTTTCTCCTCCAACAACGCTTACATTCTGTATGGTGACTGCCGAGCCTATAGCTAATGTGAGTAAACAGCTAACAGCATGAGCTTTTGCTCCTGGAAAATGGCTCAAAAAATCAATTTCTTTGTGACATGTCCAGCCCTTAGTGGAGCCTTTAGTAAGCCCAGGTGGCTTGGGCACTTTAAAAAAGAAAAATATGTGAAAACATGAAACAGGGACATTGCATGACAACAGACAAACGGCTCTATTACTTGCTTTGCTTTTATTTACTGTAGTTGTAACTCACAATCACCAGGATCCAAAAGTGAAGTTCATTTTTATATCTTTTTGCCTTTTACTGACAAACTATGGAAAGTACAACATGCACAGCAATATGGTGCTTAATATATATCAGGTTCCAATAAATAAGAAATAAGCAAGTAAATATGCTGGTGGAACAATACTAAAACTACCAACAGATTTCAGCATCTGAAACTAACCCTTTTTTGTCATGCTATGTTCAGCAAACGAACTAACAATGAATAGGATTTAAACACACCACACACTTTGGTAGCAAGTTCTCTTCACACCTCAGAAAGGAGTGGAAATTTTGAGGAAATTGTCCTGCAGTATGAAGTCTTTTTTTGCTCTGTTTTCACTTCCTTTTTATGACTCATAGGAGTGTCACTTACCACATACAGTATGTTCTCATTTTCTCACTTTCATTTTTCACAAACCTCCAAATTTGTTAATCTGGCACGTGCAATTTCTTCTCTGTCTAATATTTTCGCATGCACAAAGGCTGGGTGAGACAGTCAGTAGAAGCTCCTGGGCCAGCTTAACAAGTAGCATTGAGCTTAAATACACTGACTCGCTGTGACACTGCCTGATATGAGGAGCACGTGTGGTACACCACATTATTTCATTTCTCATCCACTGCTTGCATTCAAATCTGGTTTCGATCAATACTGAAGTGACACCCCCACCACAAAATTCATTGTGGGTAGCCAATGGTTTTGTAAGAAATCATCTGCACTAGCGGCACAATATGGCAGCTAGATCTAGAGTATCTCAGCCCAGTGTGAGCACTCCTGGAAAATATGTAATATTGAGTCAAAAAATCAGTGATACCCATATCTGGGATGGATCGGGATGATATGGGATCGTACAAAATATAGCAGTGGTTGTAGTCAAGACAAACTCAAGATGCCTTGTGTGGTATTAAATCAGTTGTGTCTTAGGGCATGAGAATGGAATGATCAGAGCTTAAGCTGGACTGATATGGGACACTGGGGGGTGGAAACTTGAAGGAGGGCATCTCCTCAGCCCGTCCGCTCACAGCTCTCGGCACTGTTAGGAATGTGTTGCCTGGTAACAGCCACAGCAAACACCACACCTGGCAGCTCCACTGTTCCAACAGGAAACCACAACACTCAGCAAACCCAACCCACTGCACACACACACACATGCCTTTTCAACCAGAAAGCCAAAGAGGAAATATCTGCTCCTGCGCAAAAGTGCACTTAGTTCCTCATCAAAACAATTTGGAGCATGATCATTTAGAAACAGGAATCCACAAGTTTTCTCTATTATATCCCTTTAGCTGTCCTTTCGCTTTCCTTCTCCCATTTGGAGGACTGCATGCACAATTAACACACCCTAATTTATGGCCATTACCAATGAGGAGTGTAGTAGTTTGTCCATTATGGCGGTTCCCCAGACTCCCTCTCTCTCACTCGGCCATCAATTTATTGTTATTGTTGGCGGTTCAGCTGAAGCTTCTGTATTGATTTCTCACCCTGAGAGAAGATAAGGTGGAGAATCGAGATGGATTCCATATCTATTATCTAATGGAATTCCTCCTCTTAGAAAGGCCATGGATTTTCTGCCATTGAACCTCTGCAAAAGAGAGTGGGGGACAGAGTAGCTCCTGCAGCCCAGAA
Source organism: Brachyalestes nurse (assembly GCA_037974405.1). NCBI lineage: Eukaryota > Metazoa > Chordata > Actinopteri > Characiformes > Alestidae > Brachyalestes > Brachyalestes nurse. The sequence goes on from JBBPCY010000150.1 coordinate 17,022,301, forward strand.
TAACTCCCCATTGGATGGATTAATGTGTGCGGCACAATGCAGCTGAGAAAGGCTGGAGGCTGGTCCATACGGGCACTGTAAAGTAGCATTTTCTAAGAGGAGACTGCACTTTGTCATAAATGTTTATTGACTGGGAGCAGTCTTGGTGTTAGTACATATACAAATACCGTGTTTGTCTATGCTCTTTCTGCAGGAATAAACCATACAGCACCAGCACTCCAGCTTGCAAGTTTCCCAATGGTTGTTATGTGTCAAGTAACTGATGAAAATTACATTTTGCTAGATATTGCATAACAAAGGCCCTGCACTATTAAAAATAAAGCTTCCAACAATAAGCTACTTCTGGTTCTCTAAAGAGGTTTTTAATTAGAGGTGGAGAATATGATGTTATTTATTGGTAGAAATTTATCACAATATGAGACAGGATGTTTTCTGAGCAAGTAATGGATACTTTCACTTCAACAAACTGTGCAGTAGGTCTTGTTTAAATGTATTAATTGCTGGGCAGTGTGTCAAATTGAAAATAACAATCATTGCGTTCATTGTTTTTGACAGTTTTTAAATGTGTCAGCACTGGTACTTTTGTACGTTTTTGCACATTTATACATGTGGAGGCATCTCGTATTGTGAATTTTTTTTTAAGTGTCATGAGGTTATGTTTTAACCCTCTGCCTCTACTTTCAGTAAGTGATTCTTCAAAGAGACAGTTTTGCAAATGATGTGCAAGTGGTGTTAAAGTTTAAACATCCATATCTGCTAAACAGTTCCTAAACAATTATATGTACAAACCAAATCCCTTGGGATCTTTATTTTTAGTTTACATCTTTTTGAAATCTTGAAATCATTATAATACTACAACAGATTGGATACATTGCCTCTAAGTATATGATGCACTGCAGATTAGTATTCATGTTCTCCTGACAGTGAGCGAAGAGAGTGAGGGAGACAGACAGAAGGAAGATCATGTTCTTCAAATGGAGGCTGCTAGAGACAGACTGCTGTCTCCATCAAAGCCTCGGTTTGAGCTGTCTTAAAAGCAGTCTCTCCAGATTCTGATGACGTCCAGAGAATCAGTCTTACACAGTGGATGAAAGATAAGCACAGCATGGCTAAAGCTCACTTCCACTGTCCACACGACTACTCTTGAAATCAGACTTGTGACATGCTGCTTTATTATAGTATCAGGGAATCCTCTGAGCTCCTCTTTTTTAATCAAAAACAGAACAGTATTGGCTGACCCTGTACAGCAAATGGCTCTGTATTTCAGTTTTAATATCCACAAGGCAGTAAGTAGTATTTCATCCTCAACAAGAAGCACTTTGAGAAGCAACTGGCGCCATCCTTTATGTCCTGCCTTGTACTGTAGTTTGTATGTTATACAAGATCTCCCATCAGAACGGTAAATCCTTGACAAAAACATTGCCATTTTTGTTTTCATCTAATAAAGAGGCTACTCCATTTTTAGGAGCAGCAATGTTTACATGTGAGAGTTTTCCAAAGTCACTGTTTCAGAGCTTGGATAGCAATCTCATTATTCTTTATACTAAATATCTGGCTTTATTATAAAAATCTGAAAAATGTGGGCATGAAAATAAGGCCTTTACTTCATAAGATGTTTGACTTCCATTGGTCATTAAATAGACAGGCACAGTGATATCTGAATCCTACCAACGTTGATAGACACACACACACACACACACACACACACACACACACACCAATCAGCCATTACATTAAACCACTTGCTAATATCATGTAATCCCTCCACAATTTGATCCGTATACTTGTTCAATATTCTTGCTTCCAACACATTAGTTACTGCTCACTTCTTGACTAAGATGTCCCATTTTATTTTGTGGCTGTTGTATGTGTAAATAATCTATATTCTGTAGTGTGCTTTGTGTCACATTAGTTTATAATTTATAAGTCTTGCTTGCTTGATTCTGAAAGAATAGGCAGCTTTAGTGACATAAAATGTATTGTAATATTCAGAATTACTTTATAAATGTTCACTTTACATTTTCTGAAGGATCCTGGGATTCCACACAGCACACATCTGCAAGCTATTATAACTGTCCAAAACCTAAAAGGCATGAAAAATCCAGTAATGAACCAAGAAGAACATGCTGTACATGGATCGTGCTGGCTATCAAAAGATAAAGAAATTGGGAGTGAGTAGTATTTATAGAGGTGGGAAAGTATAGGCTGTGTGCTCGGTGAGTACACAAAAGAAAAGAGGCGAAAGCTTTTACCTTGGGTTAAAGTATATATAAGCAGAATCCAAGCCATACAGTAACGTGTACCACTTCAAAAGATAAGGTAGAGTATTGGGTGTGCACATCCTCTTGGATTGACAACCAAAGAGACCACTGATAAAAAACAGTCTTTTCAGTTCCCTGTACTTTGCCTCCTTGGGCTGATGTGTGTGTTACTTTCAACTGCCTTTAATGAAATGTATGGTTTTAAAATGTATTTCACTTATTAATCTTTTTACTTTATGTCTTTACTTTACTATGCCCAGGGTCCCCACAGTTACAGAAAATGAGTGAGTGAGTCTTTACTTTATATTTGTATAGCCAGAACACAGACAGATTGTATTATGTGATAAAGTGATAATCAGAGTGGGATTGGGATGAAAAAATGTTTCTCTGGGCTGGACTGGCCCACCACACAAAACTGTTCCCACCATTCTTCAGTACACACTTACTAGACACAGAGCTGTAAGTAAGCACAAAACACTTTAGTTTATTGGCTGTGGAAAACAGGAAAAAGTCTATATACTAGTCTATATACTACATTTTGTCTTGAATTTTTGAGGTTCACTTATGATATTTTTAAACCAAAAATCATTATTCATTTGTACATCTTTCAACCTGTCTTTCTATTTCTTAGAAGTGAGCCTTTAAGATTGATTATAATGGTTTATTTTTTCTTATTGGCTGCTCTGTATTGTGCCTCATTTAATAATCAGTCCAGACTGAAGCAGTCTTTAGAACTTCAACGTGAATGGACAGGAACAAACTTTTGTAGGCTGTATAGACAGATGCTTGTAAATTTTGCGTTTTTGTGGCATCACAATTCAAAGTGTGAATTTTGCATGTATAGAATTGACATATATTGACTGTAAGTACCTTTTATATAGTACCTTTTTAAACTAAAATATTTACATACAATAAATGTTTTTTTCAAGATATGAACCCTTTAATATAATTACTGACTTCTGAGTTGCTTTCTAAGGTTCTGTAAATGAGCAAAAATGCCTATACAAAAATAAGTACGTACTAGCAGTAACAGACAATTTGCTTAAGCAGGAATAGCAGTATGTTAATGGTTTGTTTTGTGGATGAGGGAGTTTAGTAAAAAACTAAATAAAGTAAAAAAAATCTACTTTTATACCTCTAGCCAACTACGTGACCACCAAAGGAATAATCTTGACTTGTTTCAAGGTCAAAATAGAAGCATTACCCAGACAATATTTTTAACCTTCCATGCCATTAGCTTTAAAAGTTGAAATGGAATTTGAGTGACTCCTCAATTCCACCGAGTCTCAGAATAATCTGTGCCTACTTACAGGTGAGCCAGTGGTGTGGGTGAGGACAAGATTTATGATAGTCCTGCCACAGCCACTCACCACGCCCCATGACGTGTGTCTGATAAGAGTGTCCTGTGTCCTTTGTAATGCACCACCTACAGTGACAAATGAAACTATAAAGCTAGGGTCCCATTCTCTGCCTGCATCCAGCCATATCCAGCCTCTCAGACAGGACTACTCTACGAGGGAACGAGGTACCCTTAGTTGGTAAATGAATGTCAAGAGCAATTAAAGGTTCCCAATAATAATGGCGAGCAGACGGCCAAAAGCGGAGGCGGGTCACGGGTTGCGCATGTATCACCAGGATTAGAGCTGCGGAGACTCGACACTGCAGACAAGGACGTCCTGAGGGCATGGGCAGAACACACTCTCCAGAGAACACATGGCCAATGAACTAACTAATGCTAAGAGCATCACGCTACTGAATGCGCATCAACGAAAGACAGAATATTTTAGCCTCCATGTTAACACTGCACTAATTTATAGATATGGAAGTTAATTAGTATGTTCACATTTACATAGGACTCTCAAAAGCTAGCACTAATGGTGATATAAAATGTTCTACCCGCTTTTGTACTGGCCTCTTGGTTCAAATGCATTTATTTCTCACAAATAACAAGACCCTTAATCATGCGCTATGCACATCACCTATCACCAGCCACAGTGGCAAACAGTCATCAACGAACAGGACTGAGTCTGTGAACCTGAGTAACAGAACAAAAAATTTGAACTAAGTGACTTGAGTCCAAGTTAGTTACACAAAAAGGCTGTACTTTGATCATAAATGCTTTCAAAAAGTTAACATAACAGTGAGCTTTGAGTTTCTAACCTTGAGGTGCATGAAAGGTCGCTCATTTCAGCAGACAGAATTATACAAGGCAGTTGTAACAAGAAAGGGTACATTGCATGCGCACTTATTTCAAGACTTGGCAATATGATGTCATTCAAGAGTAATGGGATATAATTTTCTACACTAGCTGCATTTTAAACTTTATTACTGCTACACATCCTCAGACAGAAATTGGAGCTGTTACAAGAGCAATAAATGAGACCAATTTTGTTGGATTTGATACAAATGAAGCTGTAGGAAACACTACAGTTGTGAATATATAATTCAAGTATTGTATTATTAGTTTTACAATAACAACCAAGTAATAGATAACAAAATACTGAAGAGCCCATTTAGAAATAAAGGAGTTTGACATATGTCAAAAATAGTCAATTCTCAAAACTTTATTGTTAAAGTTTTAATCATTTACTCTCCAACATGGTCCATACATAGAAATTAACATGCAAAAAATAGCCCATTTTAATTCATTTATCTCATGCCCAGTAACAAAACATGCTATTTTATTACAGGGAAAAAGTAAGATTGTAAAGCAACCAGTTTAAAACCAATGTCATATCAATGTTATAAGTGAACACTGATTCTCCAAAGCCCTTTAACCCACTACTTGTACTGGAGACACCTTCACCAGAAACATGCACAAACATGTTATGAACATCCACTGCAACCAGTATGTTATAATAAGTACAATAAGGAAGTAGAGTAAACTAAATCTTATTACTGAAACATCAGGTCAGGCTGGCATGCACATTTTTGTCCATCTGCCCTTTTTCATTTGTGTATTACAATGAATGTAATTCAACTGAATAATTTTGATGGTACAGCTAACATCCCAACAAACAGAGCCGTGCTAAATGTAGTAGGCCTTTGATACACTGTGGCAAAAAAGACACAGCACGTTTTGGTTTTGCGTGTTCATGCAACATCAGAATGAAGGCGAGTTCACCCTTGTCATGTAAATCATTCAGAACAACAAAGTAGTAACATCTTTTAACACACACTGATATTTTTTCATTTATTTTATCTTCGTAAATAGAAAGTAGATATCAACACACTCTGTTCTGTCAGTGTTTGAACAGCACGCTGTTAAAGCTTGACAGAGGTAATGCGGGATACCGATAGATGCCAAGCAGTGATTGGAGTGCTAAGAAAACAAGGGTGGGCTTGGAACTATTCAGTTTGACTAAACTGCATGTTCAGGAATGACAAGGATAATGTTTTTTCAGGAGTCTGATATAATGACAAAACCCGCAGGAAATTTCATTCACTCAAAAGATACAGGCTAAAAAAATATGTTTTATCACATTTTATTGGGTACACCTGTGATGGGCATACCAGGGAAACCTGCATGATGGAAAGTTACCATGAGTGCTTTTCAGTAAAACACAATAAATCTTCTGATGAGGTGTTTATTTTATAGCTAGTGGTCTAGTGGTTAGGGTGTTAGCCCTGCAATCAGGAAGTTGTGGGTTCGATTCCCAAGACTGCTAAGCACCTCTGAGGTACTCTGAGTAAGGTACCGTGCCCACACACTGCTCCCCGGGCGCTGTGTTCCTGGCTGCCCGCTACTTCTCTTGGTGAATGGGTTAAATACAGAGAAAGGATTTTGTGCCGTTCACAGTGTGTGCTGTGGTGTGTTCACGTATGACAGAATGGTCACTTTCACTTTCACTTATTTCTGGTATTGGCCCAGTGGGCTCACCAAATTTGTTAGATCCAACCTTGCACAACAGAAAAAAATAAGATGAAAGAATAATCCAGGATATGATCCATTAATGTGCTTATGTTTGTGTACAAATGCAGTCAATGAAGTTGTAATAATTTCTTATGCAAGTACGTTTTTCGCCATACAGCATTCACAGTTAAAAACATCCTTCCAGGTGAGTTGTAGTGTCAAGTGACAAGTATTCCTACAATTTAAAATGTGTCAGTGACTCTCTAGTACATTACAATTTAATGTACATACCATTAGTCTGACCAGGTGTGAACACAATGTTTCAGCTCTGAACTGAGCACCTTTAGAGAGCACCTTTAACAGCATAAAGCATTCACTTTCTGTGCCTTTCCATATTAATTACTTGAAGCTCAGAAATCCCAGGTGCTATAAATCCACAGTGCACTAATCAAATTCAGCAGGGACTTAAATTAGTCCTAAAGAGGGCAGACATACCGCTGTGTACATTTGCACTTCATTATTTGTAACTCCTTTATTTTTGCATCCTGGAAAGAAAAGGAGGCTGAGACTAATTGGCAGGCAGCCTTAACAGGACAGTGAAGAATAAGAGAGCTCTGCTACAAGGAGACAAAGCCATGTTAGCACGGCAACCCTTTCTACAACAGCAGACTGAATCAATGTGGCTAACACCACACCCATATGGTGACTCTGTGTAATGTGTATCAGGGAACATAAATAAGATTTCATCATTGCCAGTTTGTCTAGGTTGGGGTTCATGCAGAGTTCACTGTAGAAGCTTTTCTCATGACCTAATTCATAGGAAATCCAACGGAACAGCCTGGAATGGTGGCTACAAATTCTTCATGAAAATGTCTGTATATTCTAGGTTAGTGCCTCAAATCAGGTGTCTGCCTCTAGCTCTGTCCCTTGTTTGCTTCTTGGAGAGAGAGAAGCCTGTGTTGGCACGTATTGAACAGTTTGATTCAGACGCAGGTCTCCTGGGCCCAGGTCTGATCCATTACCCACTCTACTGCAGTACAGGAAAGGACACCAGGCTAAGAGGCAACTGCTGCTTTCTAAAATTCTCCAGCCTGGTTTCCCTAACAACAAAACAGCCCTCAGTGCTCCAGCAGTCGTCTGTAAATATATCTCACTACCCATATCCTGTCCTGTGGATCGTCCAGCATAAAACAAATGGGACAAACCAGACATTTTCAAATAGCTTCAAATGCATCTTGTTTATCATGTAATGAAATAAATACAGAGTAACGATTCATGTTCAGGGTTCATTTTAATTCATTATTGTTTTTAATTATGCCCCCTCCTCCCTGTGCAAAACACAACAAAGATAAAAACGCTGAGTTATGGAAAGTCCAAGGTTTAATATCCCTTCTTGATTAGACAGAGAAGCACTTCCCTACAATTAAATTCAAACTCTTCCTGTCCCGTCCCCCCCCCATGCTTCAGTTTACGAAATGTATTTTTTCTTTTATTCATGTGTTGCTAAAGGCCATGTAGTAGCGAGGCCTGGTAGGGTCCTCATTGTTCATCCGTAAAAATACATCAGCTCAGTATGACATTGAAATTAATAAGACTTAATCATCACATTGTGAATTCCTGCAAACCGCAACATGGTGACCTGAATTAAGATGGAGCAGTGTGACATTAATCAACCGTTGCCCTCTATTGTTGGAACTTAACAATAAAAATATGCAGACACGGAATATATTTCAAAAGCTTCATGTTTGAGCAGCAGCTAAAAGTATTTCATGTGGAGCGCAATTCATTAGGACTAATTTTGCTTTCAGTGTTGAATACACATTTGAGAAGGCCGCAGGGCTCAATAGCACAATTCCACGACTGTATTTGAACATCAATATTGATATTGAACATTAGAAATAATGGCAAGCACCTGCAGGACCCAGAGCAGTTTTGTGTGTATATTTTGCCCCTATGAAGCGGCAGCGCTCTGATTACAGTCCTCCCTCTGCAGCTCTAACAAGTTTCCACAGCAACTGTGTGATGCATTGGTATTAGAGTTGAGTTGTGAGGACTCCTCCCTGCAGTCTGTTCAACCATGGAGTTTGGGACCAGCTCCCCTGACACCAACCCACTGCTTGCTAAGAGCCAATGGGAAGCATTACAAGGAGCACCTTCACAACGCAAAGTGTTACATCACTCCTTTTTGGCTTGATCACAGGTGAACATCTGCTTTTATTATTAGGCTTTGAAAGGCTCCTGCTGTTCAAAGTCAAGCTGGCTCACTAACGCACGCACCCCAGACTCACTCTCAGGCTTCTGGGTGAAGAAGATGATGTGCCTGTCACACTCTTCCCCTCTGCTTTCCATTACCACTCCAAGATTGATGTCTGCTCATAAAACCCAGCACTGTCCCGTCATTCTTTATACAGGTTGTTTTCATTCCAGATCGGAATAAGATCTCAATTCATCATGACCCCTCAGCACTGCTAAGCCACAGTGCAGAGCACGCAAAGCCCAGCAGCTCTAGCAGCACAATCTAACAAAGCATTGTGTGTTCAAGCACTGGATGCTGTCATATTGTTGTAGCTCTGTAGAAAGTGATGCGCTGAATTTGCTTGATTTAAATGTGTAAATAATTTCAGTGTTTGCAGTGGTTGCAATAGTATTTTATTTAATGGAGAAGTGATAAAGAGTTCATTATGTTCTCAGCATAGCAATAAAAGAATTTAAAATATAAGAATTTTATTTAAATGAATATGTATTACAATCATCCATTAGAAAATATGACAGTATCACGAACAATTCAACAAATTATGCTCATTGCATTTTATTTTAGTGACTGAGATCTAATGTAAAGCATTGTAACCAGTCTGCCATGCTACATCTCGTATGTGTTTGCTTTTGATAGACACATCAAGCACCTCTTTGCAGCACAATCAACTTGAAACCCCACTTTAGAGGTCAATCATGTTTTGACTCCAGTCACAGTAAGCATTTTTGCTCATAAAGATGCCTGGGAGGGGCTAGAGGTTGCCTCTGGTGCAGAAACAGAGAAATTCATGATAGAGGCAGGGGGGAAAAAACATGCCACTTCAGCCTCTGCAGTCCTGACGGCTGTGAAGTCCCTGCCAAACTGAGCCTGCAGGCTTATGATGCAAGGCTTTCATTTTCAGTGTTTTTTTTTCCACCCTCTACTTCATAACCCAAATTAGGCCACCGTCAGCTCTTTTCACTGACTGATACTGCTATGGTGCGGATCCAGAAGAGCTACTCAGGTACTTTTCACACACAGCGGTAAGAGACTGGGAGGTGATGAGGTAGTGCTTGGCCACAGTTGTTTTGTCAGGGCAGCGCTATAATGCTTCTATTACACTGAGCCGTATGTCCAGGTAACAGTTTTGAAATCAAAGAGGGTTATGGACACGAGTCTTCACTCCACATCTGGATCAGATGATGATGATGAACAGCATGTGCTCGTGTTCAGAGGAATACATCACCCTTGTATGAAACTGAATCCTTTTTTTGCCCTGATACAACTGCACAAGTATGGATGGTTGCTCTAGAGAAGCTGGCTTGGGCATTAGAAGACAAAACACATCATGGCTGTGTTGTCAATGAGATGACATTAAGCAAATAAACAAAAAAACTCTACTTAACCAGCAGAGTATTGCGCTTTGGAGCAACTGCCTTACATTTTAATGAAACAAATCTGGTTTTAAATTGGTTGGATTTACTGGGGGGAATGAGCTTTATTGTGGAAATAGTAGTGAATGACATTGCAGTAATTACGATCAACATTGCAAATTTATGAGACTGACAGTGATGTGTTGTTTGCAAATGAGTGGGTCTTTGGAGCTCTTTTAGGTGAATGCTGAGAGCCAAATCACATGTCTTTACAGCATATTTTTGTTGATGTTGCTTTTTATGGTAAATAAAGATAAAGCGTTAGATCTTACAACACTCTGGAGAATGAATGCCATTAATCCCAAGGGTATTCGAGAGGTGAACGAAAGGTCACAACTGAATTAGATACCATGATAGCGTAATCAAGACCTGTGCTAGTTTTGTTTGACTTATAATGAACGGTGATGATGTACACGCTGATGTAGTTTGTGTAGCGTCTTGTTGTTTGTTTATAAACACAGTGGAAAATCATTAAACTGCCATAGTAATGATGCATGGTCGAGTACCTTGATTGCGGTAGGAGTGGAACATAGCACACTGATTACAGTTTTTAAGCTTAGACTTTGAAGTGTACCATTCTTTACCGACTATAACTACCTGAATGATAATACAATATCTGCACTTCTTAAGTTCAAGAAAATGAACAAAATATGACGGACCAAGAGGACCTGATGTTAGCAGTAATCAAAAGTCACTGTAAAACTACAGGGCACAAAGCAAAACAATGTTATGCATGTATGTATGCAAACTCCAAAGGTTAAAGTTATAACATGTGACATGCAGCTCTGACTTTCTTATTGCACATCCGGATGCCAGGAACCGTCACTCCCAAATAACAACAAACCACTCAAAATCTGATCTGACCAGTCAAACCGAGTCGCATGTCCAGAAATCCGATTTGAATTAGATTTAAATTCACCTTTAAATGTGCCTTCAGTTGGATTGGAAAAAGTCATATTTCATGTAGCTTTTTGCCATACCAACTGCAGTAAACCCGTCCTTCGCAATTCAGATATGCTGAAAAAACGGACGTGTTGAGCAGAGAAAACACTAACGTTTGTGTGAAGGAGGGCTACTAGGATTGAAGTTGGAAGACACATAGCATATCATCATCATCATCATTCAAACAAGTACTTGTAACTCTATGTGTGAATTGTAGAAGACAAGGGGATTTAAATCATTAAAAATACAAGTTACAAGGATTTTGCAATGACAGCAACAATATGATGGAAGTCCCTGCTTTTGCAGTAGTTTTGCAGCATGAAAGATTTAGTGTTAGAAAATGTCCAGCCTATGCTGAATGCACCTAGGAAATAAATTTCTTCAACTTTTTTTTGATATTGAGTTGCTGATTCAGTTTAGCTGCTTTATTCAAGTAACATACAAAGCCCTCATTGCCTTTCTAAAACTTGCTCTAACAACCTGAGGTCAAGACAGGACAGATCTGTTCAGCAGTGTTTGTCTTTTTGTTCTTCAGCTGCTCCAGTGCTGCTTTGGCAGAACGCTTAGGCCCATTGTTGTCAGCACTGAAAGATAAACCTCCTCTTCAGTTTCGGTTTTCTGGCAGGGGGCAGCAGGTTGCCTTTGAAAAGTCAACTGCATTTTTTTCCACATTTACTTTCCCTTCTATCCTCAGAGATTCCCCAATGCCTGCTTAAGAAAAACACCCTTTTCAGCAAATTACACAGAGTAACAGCCATAAGTGAACTGTGGTGAATGAGTGACCAAAAGGGAGCTAGAATCACGGCATTAAAGGAAAGTTGTGTAGTGTGTGTGTGTGTGTGTGTGAGAGAGAGAGAGAGAGAGAGAGAGAGAGAGTGTATATGTGTGTGTTTGGCTGTTTTACTGTGTGAGAACCACAAGTGTGAATGCAAATGGCTTGTGTGTAGTCCCAGTCCAGTGATCAATCCTGGCAGGTAGAGCTCCAACAGGAGTCTAATGTATTCAGACTAATTAAATCGTGCCAGCGGGAAACTCCAGAAACCCCACTATTAAAACAGATACTTTTAAATGCAGCGCAATTAAATTTCCCATTGGCACACATGGCCCTGAGACCATCTGCACCAGTATCAGAGCGTGCACCCTTGCCGAGCCGTTTCAAGTTGTGCTCTGCAAACCAAGCTGAACTCCATGGCCCTGTGTAGCCACGAAGGATCGCGCTGCCCTAATTATGTCATGATACTTTGCCTCTGTTTAAGAAAATGTCTACACAAGTTCCTCGAATTGTTATGGCAGAGGTCTCTCCGCGGAACACATAATCTTGGTATCATTAATCTGATAAGAAACTGCACCAGGACACTCTGACTAAGATGTATCCATTCCCTACCGACTCTCACACCGCTTTTAAGAAGTAACTATTATAAATTATTCACTGTGTCAAATGGTAGCATTTCTCAACACAGAGGGGGGAAAAAACGAAACAGAATTATTCCTGCTGTTGCTTCACCCAGTTTTGTTTAGCCGGTGATCCAAATGAAGGTACTGTAAGCCATGCTGCAGAGAGGAGATAAGAATGGCTTGAAGCTTACGACAGCTCTGATGTACACAACAATGTGCGACTCTGATTCAGACCCAACTGCAAACAGTGAATTTCCAGTCTTAGGCAAAGCCAACATGTCCCCCTCCCTGCAAAAACTGTGACTTCTTTGAAGCTTCACTGCAGTATGTAAGTGTAGAATTGTAGGTTTCATTGATTTGACATGCATTTGAAAGAATGGCTTGTTCTTTGAAAAATAAACATACTCTGCTTGTTTACGCACAATAGCGAATCAGTCGTGGGTCCGTCATCTGTATGCGTTTATCTCATCTTGAAAGATGATTGACAAAATGAAAACAATCAATTTAGGTCAAACGCCCGTTCAGTAGTGCTTTTTTTAAGCAAGCATTCACTTAGCAAATAGTAGCAGAATGGTTGAACAGTTTTCGCTCTCGTTCCAGGTGTTAAATAAGCACTCGAGGCTCGAGTAAACAGCGAGTTCTTCGTCAGCACCGGCGTCACTCCAAGAGATTCTTGGCTCCTGACGCTTCGCTATCTGTATGTCGTGACCTGAGGTTCCATTATACTATTAATTACTGGCAGCGATATTTAATGACCGACTAATCCTTGTGTAATGTGTGGCTGTTTGTTGCAATTTCATGCAGAGGAATTACTCTTGCAAATGTAATCAAAGGGGTCCGAGCATACATTAGTTTAAATTAGGAAACAGGTTGGATGTGATTGTGTTACATGTGTATGAGTTATCCCATTTAGAAGGTGCAGAATAATGTCCTCAGCCATTGTTAGTGGAGATTCTGATAGCGCAGCTCTACCCTGCTGTTTCTGCTGTGCAGCTGCCCGGCAGTGGTCTCACAACAGATCGCTTCTGACCCACAAGCCCCTGCCAGCCGATTTACATAAATCACACTCCAGATCTGACAGTTACTAGGCAGCACGGGCAAATAGCGACTCATCTCCAAATGGAAATCAGGCCACCAACCCGGAGAACATCAGGCCTGCTACTGTGACAAATGTGGCAAGAAGGGAGTTTAACCGTTTCCTGTTCCTGCCTCTGCTTGAGCTTTCCTGATTAAAGGCTCCCATTTAGTTTAATATGCATGTTGGAACCTTACCTGACCATCAAGTGACGGACAGTAGCCTACATTGTACCTGTTTCATTTATGCATAACTACTCCTATGAACGTGTATTTTAGCTCTGCACGATATTGTTGGTTCAGTAGATTGTATCAAACTTAAGAAGCAAATTAACAGAGAAACATATATAGTTTTCTTTTCTTGTTGCAAGTTTACAATAACACATCTTTATTCAACACCTGGTCATTACAAACAAAAGTGCCCTTACAGCTAAGTGAACAAAATGGCATTTGAACAGTTTGAAGCATAATATTATTGACCCTATCAAATGAACACACTCCTGCATTTCCATGCAGATGTAGGAGGAGAAATCTAAAGAAAAAAAAAAAACATGTTGTGACATTATAATCCCTTAAGCGAGCGAGAGTTAATCAGGGAAGTAGTGGTGTTGATATAAACGCTCTGAACCATGGCTGAAAGGTAAGGCTGAGATTTTCAATACACCCAGTCTCTGCAATAGAGATGTGACCCAGGGAAGTGGGGGTCATATTTCCCTCAGCTACTTTAATTGGTATTTTAAGGATATCTCACCCCTACACCAGCTCTCCTGTCAGAGCCTTTGAAGCGGAACATTGCAATTACACACAGGAGAAGATTTTACCCGGCTAATAGAGATCTGAGGCGTTTCCTCCTAGTCGTGCTTGCTTGCCGTAATATGATGACTAATACGATGATAGCCATTGTTTGTGTTCCTGTGGGAACACTTCAGGAGATTGCTTTCTGAAAAACACAAAAGCAGATTTTTGTTCAGGAATATACACTCGAAATAAATAAGTGGATTTAGTGCGACTGGAAAGATGCATTTAATATCAAACCAATAAAGACAAAGGCAAGAGGAGTGATTTTGATCAGTAAACTGTGTGTGCTGCTGCAAATATCTTAAATAGCTTGAGCAGAATTCCACTATGAGGCCAAAATTGGCTGTTTAAATAAATAAAGAGACACTGCTCTGTAAGTACTAATGGACAAGTATTGCAAAGTTTATTGACATGAGAACCTCAGCAGATGAATGTCCTGTGGAATCTCACTGCATGTCTATCTATATATGTATGTACATACATGTGTGAATTTGTCTGTCTGTCTGTGCTATCCATGTATCTATCCATCTATCTATCTATCTATCTATCTATCTATCTATCTATCTATCTATCTATCTATCTATCGGTAACACTGAAGCTGAATATTATATATTGCCTCATAAGTGGTCAAAATCCATCAAAACTATATTATAAAACTAAATTGTAAAATTATATCCTTATGCCTTGGTTAAAATCACAAGTATCTTCACTAGAGTTCTATAAATTGCATTACAGGAGCTTTGTTTCCCGTGACTGCTACTTTACAAAATGTTAGGGTTCATTTGAATACACTATCTTAACTATCACTGACGTGACCCCTTCTCATTTAGTCAGGGCATTTAATTTCATCAAGGAAACACTTTCTCGACTGCTTATAATTTAAAATCTCATTTCATTAAATAGGGGGTCACTGCAACAATTCAAACAGAGCAGAATGCACTGTTCTGTGAAACAAGTCAGCTACGCTGAGTAGCAGACTATAAGATGAAGAGGATATTTCATCACTAATATTCTAACATTATCTTAAAGGAATACTTCAGTGTGTTTCAGCCTAATGCTACACAGTCAAATGTCATTGGCAATCATTTCTACAGGGGTCTTTAGTAAAATATTAATAACAAACAAACAAAGAAACAAATAATAACAATAATACAATCATTGGCTCTAAACAGTTTTTGCATCTGCCCCTTGATTTCTAGTGTAAGTTAGCAAGTTTTCTGTGCTTTTCTGTGTTGAAATTATTGCTGGAGTATTCCTTTAAAAGAAGCACTGTCCTTCATGTGGAACTTGACTTTGCTCTGAAGCAGAGTGGATAGTCACCACTGATGAACAGGGCTGCCATTTCAGAGAAAGCTGAGCTGTGTGTGACTGTGCAATACCTCTGTGTGTTTTTGTGTGTATGTGTGTGTGTGTGTGTGTGTATGTGTGATTAGATGGTCTCTCTTTGGTAATGCTCAGGGAGTCACATGTACACAGCCCTGGCACTGTGCTCCTCACTGACACCACAGCTGTTTACACGCCTGTCCCTTGTGCGCTGCTCACCCAGCCTTACCCACTTACATAACACTGCCTGTGAGTGGGTGTGTGTGTGTGTATGTGTGTGTGTGTGTGTGTGTGTAAAACAGTGGTAGAAAACAAACAAGGCACTAAATGACGCATTAAAACCATCTACACATAAACATGTCCCCTATTGCACAATAGCACTGCTGTAAAGGACATTCTTTGCTGTAAATAAAAAAGTATAAAAAAATATACTGAAAGCATCCATTTACTAACAACGTAAAACGGCGTAAAACGTCTATTGATTACTTAGTATTAACAAATATTTGTCAGCTGGTAGGCTTTTGTCTGCTTTGTTAATGAATTTTGAGGTAAAAAACGAAAACATATTAACGTGAAGCAATTTTGGTCAAGATATCCAAATGTATAAGAAATGTATCACGTTATGAGAGCTTGCACGTCGATCTGGTTTCAGGTGGAATTGTTTAGTTGTGGTCTAACAATCTCATGGTTCAAAAATACATTTGATGTTTTCAATTTCTCTCTCTCTCTCTCTCTCTCTCCCTTTCTCTCTCTCTCTCTCTTTCTCTCTCGCTCTCTCTCTTTCCGGGCTTACACACGCATCAGTAGTTTTGTGAAAAACATGGAATCCGAGACAATATTAGAAGCGTTCCCCTCAGGCTCTTCTTTGAAACCGAACGCTAGAGCAGGCCCACTGATAGCGTGCAGCTTTTCTCTCCTGGCACTGATGACAGCCAGGGCATGGTTAATCTGAGCAGTGCTCAGGGATTGCAACCAGCCTTCTCCAAACACTGCCACCATCACGCAAAGTTTTACTCACATATTTGTCTTATGCGGGAGTTCGGATGAGATAAGATTAAGGTAGCCTGGATGAAAAAGGCAGCTTTAATAGACATGCACATGATGCTGCAACACTAAATGGAAATGCAGATCAACAAGCTGCAGTGTAGCGTATCATCATGGGAATTATTCTATATCATCTAGTCTGTCAGAACAAATGCCATCAAAGGTATTCAGCCCAACAAATAAGAAAGCAATTTGATGCGAGATCCTTTCATGCGGAGCCCTTGGGGGGGCATAAATGGTGTGCAGAGAGAAAGAGAAGGCGAGAGAGGACAGCCTGAGTTAACTCTCACAGACCTCCCAGTCAGCCGGTGCTGTGGCTCTGCCGCCTGTGAGGCCACGCTACTCTGATAAATATGTCATTTCTTTGGCTGATAGGGCTACAGATGGAATCAGGTTTGTACTGGGGGTGTATGCGCTGCATTTTGTCACCCACTGCATTGGCTGATAGAGGGGAACCTCAGGGGAAGCAACCTGCCAATTCATTTTCACACTGCAGATTTTTCCTGTCTCCTAGAAGATGGGTGTTTTCTGGGGGGGAAAAACATGGCTTCGTAACTTAAATATAAAGCCTTTTGATAACTCCCTTCCTGCAGAATGCAGAGCCAGTCGTGTTCGATATAAAGGAAGCTCGGTCATGACGGTGTGAGAAACAAGAAGCAACATATTCATCCGAACTCACATGCTTGTTTGACTTGCTAAAGCTGTGATAGAACCATAATTACCTTTTAAAATGACGGACCCCAAGACCGTAGTACTTCGTAATGGGAACATGGATACATTTTTTTTCAGCTTCTGTCCTCTCCCATCGCTCTGCATTTGTTTTGCGCTAGAGGCTGTCTAGCAACAGCACGACATCGCACAGTCAGTCTGACACAACATGGCATTGTGTGAACCGCTGCTGTAACTGTCTCAAGTCTGCCTTGTCTGGACTCTCTCGGTAGCTGAGGAACAACAAGGCCATTGCAGGAGCCAGAACAGGCCCTGTCTGCTCTGCTGTCACATGCAGTTGGGTTTGAAGGCCCACTCATGGGTGAGACAGGGGGAAAAGAGACCACTTGCAGTTGTGCAAAAGGGCCAAGGAGAGGTTAAGCACGAGCTGTCGGGGTGACATGCAGAGTGGAGAATGTGCTACATTAAAAGGGGCTAGGCCGCTGTCGCTGGACCATGCTGCAGTTTCGGGGTCCAGTAGTCAGGAAAATACAGTACTCTTTCTTGGAAGTGAAATTGTCATCCAAAACCTTCTAGATGACTGTTTTCAATTTGGCTGCAGATATAAAATAATTCTAATGTACTAGTCCTGTGCAATTGTGTTTAATCAATTTCTAAAACTGCCTCACAGTAAGCTTTTAGCAAATTATACAAAATGATCATGAACAAACAACCTGAAGTCTGAGGCATTGTTTTATGATTTAGATTACAGTCAGTACAGACAAGTCTAAGTCCCAGGTCCTAAGCACCAAACATAATGGCCCGTTGAAATAAGCAGATATTATGTAGCAAATTAACATAAAGTTAATCACTACCAACATTCACATGGTTCATATATGGACTGTTCATATATGGAAACTAAGCCTACTGCCATATTTAATATTTAATTTTCTAGATATCAATACTGCAGTAACAATTGATAAACAATATATTGTGCAGCCGTATGCCCTTACCGTTCTACTGTTTGACTAAATCCATAATGCATGTATAACTATGAGAGACACAGTGGTATTAATAAGGGTAACATGAGTGTAAATAAGAAATCAAAAGAAGTAATTACAGGTAATATGTTGTTTTCAAAAAATATGACAATGATACAAACAGGATGAATGTAAACTAAGAACAGTTGCTAATTTAAATCACATTTTGACACCAAACAGTAAAAAAAATAACGGAGCTGAGCAAAGTTTACAAAAAACAGAGTAAAATGGCCGCTAACTTTGCTTGTTTGAACCGCAGAACTGAACACAAGACAGTGTTTCTAATGGAAATATAAAGTTTTGGGTCCCGCACTGTTGCCTCACACCTCCAGGGTTGGGAGCTTGAACCCTGGTCCTGGCCTGGAGTGTGCAGAGTTGGCATGTTCTCCTCATGGTGGCGTGGGTTTCCTCCGGGGTCTCCGGTTTCTTCCACAGTCCAAAGACATGCACTTCAGGTGATTTGGGGGTTCTAAATTGACCATAGGTGTGAGTGTGTGTGAATGAATGGGGTGTGTGTGTGAGTGAATGGGGTGTGTGGTTGCCCTGTGGTGGGCTGGCACCATGTCCAGTGTGAGTCCCTGCCTCGTGCCCGTGGACCCCGGGATAGGCTCCATGTACCTGCGACCCCAGTAAGGATTAAGCGGTTACAGAAAATGAATGAACATAAAGTTTGGGAAACTCACTTGTATTTGCTAGTTTGCTCTTGTTTGTCTCTCCTGCCATTTGAAATAAAAACCACAGATTACTTAGAAAAAGGCACGATTCATTGAAATAAACAGTTTCAAAAAACTGGTTTAGGAACCTCCCACCAGTAACCCCAGGCAACTAATGCATTGAAATGAAAAGTAGCTCTTGACATTTCTGCCACTTTGTGTCTGGACTCTTTTTGATTTATGACTCCAGTCTGACTATAGTAAGTCATGTGATTCAAGTCCACACTGTCATTTTGGATGCTAAATAAAACATCTAGATTTGCACTGTAGACATTATGATGCCTGGTTTATATCACCAGCACTTTGAAAACTGGTTAAATCTCCCTTAAGATATTTGTGTGATTTTATGACCGTTTCCCAACCCCTTCATATCCCTTAGAATTAAACAGTCCTGCCTAACTGGTATATGCAAATTATCTCTGATCTTATTGGCTTTCCCACCATCTCAATCAAAAAGTATTCTGGGCTAAAACACTCTTCATAACTTCAACATCAGTGGGTGGTAAATCTACTGTAGGCTGAACAGATGGATATATGTAATAGCACTGGATGTTATGTCACAAAACAATGAATTTACAATGAAACCAGCTGTTAATGCAGCTTATTATGGGCTAAGGACTGAATGGTTTTGAACCTTTCGCAAAACCCTTTCTGACTTTACTCAGCATTGCAAAGCTCATTTGGTTCATTTATTCACACACATTTTAGATAGATATAATTCTGTCCCTGTAGCATCTGTTTAGCCATATTGTCTACCAGTCTTTGCATAGCATGCCTGGACATTTGTAATCCCACGGGCTCCATGTTTGTAATCACTAAATAACTGTGTGAGTTCAGATGCCTTGTTCAAATCCTGTTAGTGTAGATGTCCAGCAGTAGATAACCTATCATAGCATTTTGCAGGACAGATGGAATATGGAATGTTACAGCCCATTTTAAAGCTCTGGAACCCAAGGTTTTCAATCAAGTATTATGATCACATCATAAGTTCAGATCACTTCTATATTCGAACTGTCACTCTAATGTTCGAAAGTAAGGCATGTCCTTTAATATCCACCAAATTCACTTGAATAATAAAGCAAACCAGACAACAACTGGCTGGAGGTGCTAACATGTATACACACATTCACACGCACAAAAAAACACTTTGTGTCTGTCCATCTTCCCCTCCCTCCCCATCCCCCCTCTCTGCTATCTGCCTGTGCAGAGCATCTGCTGCCCAGAGAAGAGGAGGAACATGGGAGCACATTAGTCACCAGATGTCACCTTTCGCTGCCAGCGCTATCGAACAGGCGAGCAGACAATGCCGCATGCATAGTGAACATCTGACTACAGCTCTTCTCTGTAGCAGTGCAGGACACACTCACCTGGAGTGACTACACAACAGCCTGCATGCCTCGCTGTGGCACCTACTCCACATGAAAGTGAAATCCATTGTGATATATTGCCAGTATGTTGCAAAACAACAAATAAAATATATCAATATATTGCCTTTTTTGTATGGGACACTACATATACAGTATGTTATGAAGACAGGGCTTGATTTTTCAAATCAGAGAATTTTTTTTATTATACCTACTCTTCATAATCCTAACTTACACCATATTTTACAGTTTGACCACTGCATA
Organism: Brachyalestes nurse; assembly: GCA_037974405.1. Lineage (NCBI taxonomy): Eukaryota > Metazoa > Chordata > Actinopteri > Characiformes > Alestidae > Brachyalestes > Brachyalestes nurse. Next base: position 17,042,686 of record JBBPCY010000150.1, read on the forward strand.
TACATATATATATAGATAGCTGTACATCTTTCTATACACCTGAATAATTCTTGCATACTGTTTGAATGGTGATCATCAGATAAATTAAAATCTAATTAATTGATCTAATTAATTTGTAAAATTAATTAGATCAAAGTTGTGCTACTGTGTGGCGATTCTTGTCATAAGGTGAGACATTTTTTGTTTCTTTAAGGCTGAATCTCACACAGGACAAGCAGGCTGCTCTCCATAGGGAATCAGAGCATCAGTTGTTGCGCCTGAAATAGCACCGCCTGTAGGCACCAAATCATGCATAGATTGCAGATCCATTAAGAATGTACTCAGTTTGTTGTCATAACTTGGACAAACTGGATAATTTTACCCCTGAAATGCTCAGTTAATGATGTATCATGTCATGAATGGTCAATGAATGAATGAAACATGCACTATAAAATATTAATATGGCAGCTTGCACATTATTAATAACATTATTTTGCTCAACATTGAAAGCAAAGTAATAGTACTCAGCCTGACAAATGAAGCATTTGTTTTGTTAACAAGGACTGACACACAGTGATCAGCCATAACATTAAAAGGAGGTTCCTCTTGTGTCACCAAAAAAGCTCTGACTCTATGAGGCATGGACTCCACAAGACCTCTGTAGATGTGCCGTGATATCTGGCATCAGGACATTAGCAGTAGATCTTTCAAGTCCTGTACGTTGTGAGGTGGGGCCTCCACAGATCAAGCTAGTTTGTCCAGCCCAGCCCACTGATGATTGACTGGACTGAGATGTGGGAGGCTTTATCACATGCCTTTTCTGGCAGTAAAAGGCATGTGACACTGAGGAATACTGTTGTCATGAAGGGGTGTACTTGGTCTGCAACAATATTTAGGTAGGTAGTACATGTCTAAGTAACACACATATAAATACCAAGATTCAAGGTTTCCCAGCAGAACATTGCCTAGAACATCACACTGCATTTCGGCTGTGAACACAGGTCAGGATGGGCATTCTTATCAATCTGTGGTTATTTAGCCCCAAAGCACAACAACCTGCGATATTCCCTCACACTTTTCTTTCATATACAGCATTTCTTTATGCAATTTGACCTTCAGTAGCTCTTTTGTGGTATCAGACCAGCTGGGCTAGCCTTCATTCCCCACATACATCAGAGAGCCTTGGGCATCCATGACCCTTTCACCGGTTCACTAGTTGTCCTTTCCTGAACTTTTTGTATGTACTAACCACTGTAGTATACTGGACATGCACCCGACAAGCCCCACCACTCTGAAAATACTCTGACCCCAGGATCAATTTTCCCTTTGTCAAAGTCACTTAGATCCTTACACTCACCCATTTTCCTGCTTTCAACACATCAACTACAAGAACTGACTGCTCACTTGCTGCCTAATGCATCCCACCCTTTGACAGGTGCCATTGTAATAAGATAATAAATGTTATTAACTTCACCTGTCAGTGGTTGTAATGTTGTGCCGTTCAGTGTATTTTAAACTACAGAAAAGCTAAAAGGATGCTGTGTTAGGGTGTGAAACCCTTGCTGTGCGGTCTTTAGCTTCATGTTGTGAAGACCCTGAGCTCCACTGATGGTGCTGAAGAAACACTGGTGACCTGAACAGTCACCGACTCATAAATCAGAGCCTCATAAATGATGAATACAGCAGTGCTTATGGCAGAGAGCTATGATACAAGGGTCTGCAGTTCAAATCCCCAAAGTGTCTCCTACATTTTGCACGCAGCTGATGCTCCATCACCAGTTTGGGAGGGAAAAACTCTCAAACGGAAGTTCAGGTAAATATAGCTGGTAATGTAGCCTATTTGAACATTTCGCCATGAATAATTGAATGGTAAGTGAGTAGTCAAGTGTTTGACCTCTCATCTATCTCCCTCCTCTCCACATCCATATTTAAAGAGCGCTTTTCACCATTTAATTCATTTATACCTTTCCCCCCCATTCAAACCTCAGTGACATGGTTCACGGCACATTAGGGACTGGCTTCTGTTGGTGCTTTTCTTCTTGTTATATAATGTGACAAGAACAGAGGACATTTCTGTGACAAAATAATGTGCACACAGTTAGACACATACAGAGTTGGATCAGGTTGTATTGAAGGTTGGGACAATGCTCGACAACCAGTGTTCTTTAGTGGTCAGGCACATCAGCAGGAAGGCAACAGTAAGGTCAATGGCCATTGATTTTCTTATGGCATAATGTTGAGTCCGCTTCTGAGGATTTTAAACCCCCCTGGCTTATGAGCTGCCTCTGTGCTTGAGAGAAAGCTACTGACACCACTGCGCGCGAGAAAATCTCCATCGTACTGTTATACTGACAACATAAATATGAGAACTATAAATTGCTGTGCAAACTGTGCAAGTAGTAATATTTAGTGAGAGTCATTATAGAGTTTAATAGAAAGTATGAAAGAAAACGGATCATTTGTACCATTTGTACCAATACCCTTTGTTTCAGTCCTTTGAAACTGAACTCATTGTTAAAGAGAGGGAAAAAAAACAAAGCCTTACATCTATTCTCTTACAGCGTCCAGTGTCGCCATGTCAGGCAACGAATGAGAATCCCTTGCAATCGATAGTAAAATTCCCTGCTCTTTGCTCCAGTAAGTGAATGGGATTGAAAGTGGGGCAGAGGGTATTAATGCAGAAGGAGGAATATCCATTTAATCACGTCCTCCCTGCAGGCTGTGTTGATAAAAATGACAGCGGGAGCGCATTACTAATTCCACCACTGTCACTTCCCATAGTCACTTACCTTGCAAATGAACTGCAGTAATGACACCTGCCTGACGGCCTGAGCGCATATACATCCGCTGGAATGGTGCTTTCTGTGGAACACCGCACTGTGATGCTGATGACCAGCTACAGTAATCAGATCTTTCTCAGGGTGTAATTCTGCAGACATTTCAGTCCCTGGCAAAATAAATTAGAATAAAAACAATAGCACAGGCAAAAGTGTGAAATGTGTGTTGTTATTACATATCCAGATTCCTTCCACAATGCTGAACTTATTGAACAAAGGACTAAACCAAATAATATATATAATGATATGAATTCCTTCACCTGCACATAACGTCCATTGTTATGTTCAGGTACATGCCATACATCTCCTATCTGACGATATTACAAGAAATATTACATGAATACATCACCCCAAGGCCATGGAAAGCATTGTAATTGCTGTTGATTCTCCAATGTCTTACACCATCTTATTCATCATAATAAACAAATGGGCACGTTTACTGAGATTTTTTTAATGAAATAGATTAATCCTACACGCAATAACAAAAAAAGGAGTCAAAACAAATTGTTGTGATGGCTCCCCCTGCTGTTGGTTTACAGTAATGACTGATGGCTGGCGAGGGAGTGGTTAGATATTCCCAGTTCGCAGGATGCATCATGCTCTTCAGAGATAAATCATTCATGAGACAATGATTTATAACACAGTGAAAATAATAGTACCCATTACAGTTGAACTGCAGTTGCTAATACAATATTAGATGCAGAAAACATCCATTACTGAATCTACAGGAGCACATACACATTAGACGCAGAATTAATGCCACTGAGACCCCCCGACATGGTAAACGGCTTTTCCTCCGGAAAAGTTTACCGTGTAACAAAAGAACAACCCCCTCATATGAATTAAACATGGCACAAAAGAGCAAACATTTAATTGGATGTGAAAGCCAATTCAGGGCCTCTTCTGCACATTTAATGAATTGGATTTTGTTCACACACTAATTAGATAATTCATATTTGATTAAATATCCCAGCACTTTAATACAAAAAAAGGCAGGCAATACTTGAGAGATGCAAAGTTCACTGTTGCAGAAAAATATTGTTTCACTCAGGCAACCATCTGACATTTCATACATTGTTTACGTTTTTTTCCCCTATTATTTTAATGTCTTTTGCTTCCCACTCAGATCCCAAACAGGAAACAGTAGGAGGGCTTCAGGATTGTGAAGTATTTTTAAATATTCAGAATGAAGAATGTCACCACTATTGTTCATAACAACATACTTGTCTTAAATGGCACCTGGTAGTGGAAATCATCTTTACATGAGTAGATGGAGTGCTGCTGCACTGGGTGAATAAGGCTGGCTTAATCCAGACAGCTGATTGAATCATTTTCAGTCAGTCCTCAGTCTCTGATTAGCCAGGAGATAATCGCAGGCAGGTAAGAGACAGATGACTGAGGCCACAGTCTGTGTGATAACAGCTTCAGCACGATAAGAGAGCAGAATGTGTCCAGAGAGAGGCTTTGCAGCAACCAAGCTCTCTGATCTAGGGCCAGTTCCACACGCCTTCAGTCTTTTGTTCTTCTATTGTTCATCTCTGAAAACTGGGACCACCGTAGGGCTACCACTGACCAGACATTTGGGGATTCAGATGCTGAGGGGTTTCTACATTAAGCCAGTTGCAGAAAACATGGATTAAACCTCATTTTGGGGTTAATACTAGCGTCAATGGTGAATCACCACTGGACTTTTTTGTTAGCGTAAGCTTAGCCTTAATTTGGGACTGGAAAATTGACTGGCTGTGTACACTTACTGGCCACACATAGAGATAACTTGTCTTGTTCCATGGACTATTTGTGTTAATCATCCTCTTCTTCAGGGGTCAGTTTCTAACCACAGGACCACTGTTAGATGAAAACAAAGCAACATTGCTCTGCCAGATTCACTCAGCACGACACTACTATTGACCTACCACTAATGTCATTCAGGATTTTAAGCTGCACTGAGAAGGTTCACCACATAAAATATCTCATCAGTGGTGATCCTATTATGGTCCTTTTCCATTGCCGGACGGAGTAGAGGATGGATGATAAATTGTCCATAGAACAGATGGGCTAGTCAGCAATTGTAAACATACAAAGTAGACTTATATGGTAGATGTACCTGATAAAAAAGCCAGTGAATGCAGGTAATTAGTACCTAATTAACTCTACACCCTCTACAGCGAACGAACATTTTATGTGATATAAAATTGTACACTGCACAATTTTAGTGTATAATTTCTATATAGTTTTTAGGTTTACGTTATGACATAAAGCCATAATGTGCCAGGTTACGCTGTTTTCTCTAAAATATGAAATTCAACAAAAATAAACAGTGCATTAAAAAGTGAAAAGGTGCGTTCTCTATGAAGGATGTATACTTATTGTCACTAAGAAAATCATGCCAGCATTTGTCCAGGGTGCCCATCCTTTTACATAAAATTCACAGTTCAGTGTATGTTCATTTGCAGACTGTTTATGAACGTACAGTTTTATTAGGTATATCTACCAAGCCACTGATATTTTTGCCAATTACAGTACATCTGTATAAATGCTCCAAATCTCAACTTTCGTTGGTCACATGAGAAATTACACTCAGATCATTATAGCTACTTTTATCAGTAAGCTCTTTTTTCATCCTTGTAACAGCCTCCATCAGCGAGTCCATAACATCTGCTGGCCAGCGGAAGCTGTGAATCCCCAGCCAGCTCTCATCGTCCTCCTTCCACGAAAATAACAAGGACATCAGAGCAGAGGGAGCCAGGAGGACCCTTTCCAGTACAGATGCTTCTACCTCACCGCACGCTGCGATCTCATTCGCACTGTTTTCCTACACGCAGTCTGCTGAGCAAAAGACACACACCACATCTCCTTCGGGGGGAATTTTACACCAAGGCAGCACTGAGATGGGGGGCGATGTAGAATCAATAGTAACCAAAAAAAAGAGATATGTAAGGAAACATTTACTCAAGACAATTCTCCAAGCAAATGCTTAAACAATCATCAATAAGTCATGCGGTTTGAGATTTTAAAGACGGTAAATGATAAAGGTATGAATAATCTGACCACCATACGCAGATGGTAGTGTGCAAAAGCTATTATGTAAATGCAGCAGAGTAGCGCTCGGCTTGAGAGAAGTGACATGAGCACTGTGGAGCATGTAGAGGAGACTCAGCTTGTTTTCATTATGCATTGTGCAGTTTTCGTCTGGGCAAATCGCAGCCTGAGCCAGGCTTGGGCTACAGTGTGCATGATTAGAATTCTACCAGCCCTGCGTGGCCTCTGCAAATCATTCGCCAGATCCTGGGGGCCCTTAAAAGCCTGCACATTTTACATATTAGCACCTAGCAACCAGCACAAAGCACGGATGGCTGGCAGTACCAGCACAACTGGATGGCGGTTACAGCTGCAACATGGATATTATTGGACCCATCAGGAATCAAAATGCATTGCAAAAAACCAGAAATCCAGTATGGCTATGGATCTTGGCCAAAGTACAGCTATAACATTTTTAACTTATCCAAAGTGTCGCTGTTAAACCACTACCGGCTTTGAATACATACTTCAGTTCTGTATAGGAGAGGTGTGCAGTACGTCAGCTACCAGTTGTTATCCTTTCAGATTTGAAATGAAATAATGACCATCAGAGTGCTGTAATTTTGAGGTACTTATATCTTTATCAAGTAGACAATGCAGGAATCACAACCCTATTTACACACCCCAATACATTTGCATTTATTTGCTGTATTTATTATTAGGTGGTATTACAAATTGCACCATGCTAATTGGTGACTATTGATCTTCATTGTTTGTTAGGGAGATAAGCCTTGTTTTGAATTCTGGTCAAGCTAATCCCTCATGTTAGACTTTAATGAAAGGTGTATTCTATATGTGTGTGATAAAAAAACAAGTAATCTGTGCCAGGAATAGTCTTATTTATTCTCAGTGCAACAACGCGTCAAGCTCCTGTGGTTTAGTTAAATGCACCCTGGGTTACCAAATAAAGCATCTATTTCTGTTGAAGCCTTTTGACAAGCCTACAGCAGGTCCCCAAGGAAACAATTCTTTTTTTTTTTACTGTTCATTTCCATAAAGTTCCAACCATCACAGGTGTTTGTTTTGGCGTGAGCTAACCGTGCTGCCCCGCGCTCAACAGTGGGAAGAAAAAAACCCGACAAGCTCAGCCTTGTGTTCAAATATCACAATTTGGAACTGCCCTGCTTGTGTGAGTAAAGAGGCAGCAGCGTGTAACAGATATCACTTCAGTGCTCTTTATGGACAAATACCAACATGCAGTTTGAATCACTTCAACAGACTGGGACACACTGACATTGACAGACTCTTTGGCTTGGTGCTGTCTCCTGTCTGTAAGGAGGATACAGAGGCAAGCACCCCCTCCACCCCCACCTGTCTCTCTTTCTCTCGCTCTCTCCCTCCCTCTCTCTCTCCCTCTCTTTTATCTGCAGCTGCCCCTGGAGAAGAGCAGACGCAGCTCCGCCATCTGCTTACTGCGTCTGGAAGAGCCAGAATGGCTGCCTCGGCCCAGCTGACAGAGCCGGCCAGCCGAACCACCCCAGCCTTGCATAATAAACATCCACCCTGTCCCTCTCTCTTCCATCTCCTTCTGTTTTTTTTTCTTTCCTCTCTCTGGGCAGCGATGCAGCAACTTAATGTAGCAGCGGTTCTTTGAGCTCACAGGCTGTTCTGCGAGGACAGAGAGAGAGAGAGAGAGGAAAGAGATAGAAAAATGAGAGAGAGAGGAAAGAGAAAAATGAGAGAGAGAGAGAGAGAGAAAGAGAGAGAAAAAGGAGAAAGAAAGAAATGAGAGAGAAAAGGAGAGAGAGAGAGAGACAGAGAGAGAGAGAGCGCCCCGGGAGCGTGCGTCAATGCTGTTGAGAAGAGCCTCATTTTCCAACGCCATCTGTTACCAGTCCCTGAGTTGAAAGCCCCATTTATGTCATCTTTCCCATTGCCACACAAGCAAAGCAAAGCGAGCCCTGTGTGTTCCCTCGCTCTATTGTTGCTCATTCTGCAACTTCTTCAACCACCCAGACTCAAGTGCTTCTCTAGTCATTTTAGCTGTCGAGCCACATGCTCCGGCCTCAATCAAAAGGCAGATTTAGTCATGAAACATGCTGTATTGCTCTACAAGGGCAAGCAAATTGCTTGTTGTGTAAAACATTTCTCTGATTCTGATTCTGAGAGCAGACAAAGACAACTGATTGTGAAACAAGAGGAAAACGTCACCCTAATTTTTTATGGCAGCATAGCTGTAAAACTCAATACAGTACAGTCTCTGTGCTGTCTTACTGCATTAATGAATCGTCAGAAGAGGCCCGGCGATGAGTCTGCGCAGTAAATTACAGAGAGCTTTCCAAAGAAGATAAAAGTGAACAAGCTTACTCATGTTCTCTTATTGACGTACTGGCACCGGGTTAAAATCCAGTTTAATCACTCGCTCATCTCTGTTTTTATAACTAATAACCACACAGTATCAGCTGCTCTTGACTCGGAAAAGTTCTTTTTTTCACATTTCTGCCCAATTTTCTCCCCAATTTAGTACTGCCAGTTTCCCCCTGCAAGCTCTACTCATGAGCTGACAAGGAAAGAACATTTTTATTCTCCAAATAGGCTTGCAAAGCCAACTAGAACAATAAAATAGATGGGAAAGGTGAACTTTTTAATGGTTGTTTTCAGTCTGAAATTCGACCAGATGGCGCTAAGAACAAAAGTACCACCCCGTACCATGTCAAGCCTGGTAAAGTCAAATACTGCAGAAGTATCTTGAGTTTGTGAGCTACTTGTATTGTTCAACTTATTGTTCTTCCAACAGAAATGCCTGTCAAGATTCACTTTGATGGTATTGCACTGTATTAGCAGAATATTTTACAGTAAAATAATTTTACTGTATAATTTTACAGTAAAATAATTTGTCACATCATTGTTCTGGTAGTAGTAAGACTGCACAACAGAAATGTAACTAAGCCGTGGAAAAGTAAAGTGGCCCCTTATAGTCATGCATGAACACACCATGGCACACAGTGTGAACAATGTGAAATTCTTTCTCTGCATTTAACCCATTCACCAATTGAAGCAGTAGGCAGCCACTAAAGTTAATCAAAGTTCATCTATATGTAAGCTATAGTTATTTAATCTAATTAAAGGGGTTTTGTATATTGAGCCTTGTATATGTGAACAAATGTTGCTACAGGTTTTCAGGTTTTCCATGGAGTTTCAACTGGATCGACCACCATACATACACCATACAGGACTATACATTTTCATCTTTTACTGGAAATGCATTCAAATGGAGATATACAAGTTACAGACGTGGACAAAATTGTTGGTACCACCTCACACACTTTTCTTTTCTTCTTTCTGTTGTCCATGCTTAGTGCGGCACACACAGACACACAATGCAAAGACTAAGTGAACTTCTTTCCTTTTTATCTGCTTTCAGGTGCTCGGGTACAGATGTATGCAAACATTCCCAGTCACTACATGTTTGGTTTTTCCATATAAAAAAAAGAGTCATTAATAATTGTCCATTAGAATGTGCAGAGGTGTGTACTCTATAGATGTATGGGATCTTATTTACATTATCAAATGTAATTTGCATATGACTATAAAAATGATCAGAACCAGCATTTTTTAGCATCTTGTTGGCCCACCTTGTAGATCTAAGGTTAGAGATGATGGCTCATCTGTTGCTCCACAATTTCATTTAGTCACTCTTTTGTCCAGGGTTCCTTCCTGCTTGTAATTTTGGATGTCCAAAATGTCACTAAGAATGGTCAAGACAAGATCTGGAAGATCAAGTGAAAAACTCTGCTCTAGACTGTTTAGGCATGCCAAGCAAAATGTATACATTGGTGTCAAAGATCCACAGGAAGATTTTGTTGGCAAGGTACCAACCCACTGTGCAATGATGTTGCACAAATATCTACATGGAAGAGTCATCAGAAGGTAATCTCATCACAAAAGCCAATATCAGAAATATGACACACAACACATAGACAATCAAAACAATCAATCAAAAAACACCGAGCTAAATGCCCAGAGGTAGGCCCAAGACCGGTGCTTCCATACAGGCAAACTAGGCAGTCACCTGGTCACCCCACTTTAGGAGAAGGGGCAAAACTCTCGTCCCAAGGATTAAGGTTTCAAAACAACATTTGCTGTCCCCAGACTGGAATGGGATTGAAAATCTGTGATCTTTTACATGTGCTTGCAAGATGACCTGGAAAAATCAAGAATAAATCAAGAATAAATCAAGAATAGAAACATAACGGTTAGGAAACATTTGGAGGCTGTGATTTCAGCTAAAAAAAGGGTCTATCTAGGCACTGACTAAAAGGGTACCCTTTTAGTCAGTGCTTATGCATATGGCACATTTTATGTTTTTACTTGCCTTTAGATTGATCAAATGATCTTGGATATATTGGATGGTAAGTGAACATTCAGTTCTTGTAAGAGGCATGTTGGATGCAGGTGAAATGCCCAGGGGTAAAGACCTAAGTGACTTTGAGAAACCAGATGAAAAGGCTAGGCTTGTGGGGTGGTCTCCATGGCTCTGTCCCTTTTAGCTGGGCTGTTATGGCTAGACTGGCCAGAGTCACTTTTAGCACTTTCTGGTTTTTTTTAGTTTCTTTCCAGAATTTGCCTATAATTTCTGCAAGGAATGGGCACTCATTTAGCTTGATCGAACATTGTCGGGGTTTCCTTTTCACCTGTACTCCAGACCAGATTGACCATGATTGAAATCTCTTGATCATTTGTCCTTCAGTCCAGTTCGACCACCATAGATCACCTGCAAGTGCTGCCCACCCCTAAGCCAAGCTACTACTACTCACAGACCGAAATGGAACCTGTTGCAACTAATTACACACTCTGCTCCTAACTTGACTCTACCAGTCATCAGTGATTCTCATATGCTATTAGCCATCCCCACAGTGATATTATTTTATTCTCTCTTGCTATCCAGTGCCAACAAGAGGAGGATGGGTTTTCCTTTTAAGTCTTAGTTCCTTCCAAGATCTCTTCCTCCAGCTTTATAGAGATTTTCCTCACCTCTGTCATCTTTGGCTTGCTCACTATGGGCTCAGATCCAGATTCTGATTCTCCAGAAGCTGCTTGCAACATCAGTCGTAAAAAGCACTATATAAATAAATTTGACTTGACTACCAACAGTGGTCAGTTTATAGAACTTATGGGATCTGCTGGGAACATTTTGGTGCCAGATTCTACAGAGCACCCTCAGAGATGGAGTCCATGTCTTGGCCGGTTGGTGCTGTTTGGCGGTGTGTGGCAGACCAACAGGATATTAGCTAGGTGGTCATGTTTTGGCTCATCAGTAAATATATGCGTTTGTGGGGAGCTCCTACCCCACAAAAACAGACTCAGAAAAGATCCACACAGATGTGTGGAGAGTAGCAGAAGTACAGGAATACATAGCTTTGTACTCACCAATGTATTGAGGTTGAAACCAAGGACGCTGCCACTTGTTTGACCTATTTAAGAATTGGTCAAAGTAAAAGTATGTCATATCCCCAGTTTCACACAGAGTGGGAAAAAGTCAAGTTTATTAATTGCAGGGTCAGTGAAACTCTAGTAGATTTTTAGAATAAAAATGATCTGCTTATTGTCTTACATTATCTACTTATTGTTGACAAATTACATAGTCCATAGGCTGGATTCTTAGGAGGTGAATCTTAGTCGGAGGAGAAGAAGAAAGCTGAACAATAGTGTAGTCTGTTGGTAATAGAAGTGACACAATGTGTTGTTTTTAGCTCTGCACTGAAGCGCAAGACATGCACAATGTTTGCTTTAATTTGAGGATATTTACATCTATAATATGTGAGCTTTAAAGACATCAGAGTCCTTAGTCATAGTCCCCTGACGGCAGGGGCTCCTAAATAATCAGACAAATTAACATAACCTGAAAAACAAACAGTCATGCATAATACTTGGTTTTAAATCCTATGACCGCCTTAAGTATGAGAATCAAAGGCAACCCCTGGATGCTGCATCTCTTCTATTCTCGGGCACTTTCATTTGCTGCTTGCGTGTGTTTTTTGTCTTCATAAAGTAAATATCATGCTCAGTAAGGTTTAGGATAGGTGGTTCACTTGGCCAGTTAAGGCACTGAACTTTTTACTTTAAAAAAGGCAGGAAAAAGTTACATCCAGAATGTGACATCCTTCAGTTTTTTTATTTCCCTTTTGCAAAGATGAATCTTATTTGACTTAAGTTTATTATCTGCTTTGGCTGACATATACAATTGTGTGTTTTTCACATTACTGCTGAGCCACAATTTTGTCTGAATTTGATATATTATCTGCTAATATACCATTTATATTAATATATACAGTATATGGAAGTATTGAGACACCTGGCTGTTACACCAACATTGCATTCAAATACATTTACTTTAATATGGAGTTGGTCCCCCCTCTGCAGCTGTAACAGCTCCCACACTTTTTGGAAGGCTTTCCACAAGGTTTTGGAGTGTTCCTCCAAACTGTGGCCACAAAGTTGGAATCATTGTGTTGTAATGCTGAAGCCTTAAGAAGCCTTTGAAAGTAAGGGGCCTAACCCACACCCTGAATTAAGAGGTGTGTCCCAATACATTTGTCCATATTGTGTAAATGGTTTATTAGAACTAGGTCTGAAATTTGATTGCTTACAAGGATCAAGATTTCTTGATCAGTGGCTTAATACCTGAGAATATAACTATAATGACCTTTGTCTGTTGAACTGGGTTAAAGGATATCGGTCTCTCCACTACATTTTGCTCTATGCTTGCATCAACTGTATCTGATAGCACACAAGTTGGAGTTAAAAGTGTGTGGTCTGAATGTCTTGTTTAATAGCTTTGATTTTATTGTTTTGGACATCTCTGAAATCACGACTAGACTGCAGGTATTTGAGATTTGGTACCTCCTTGGATCTTAGTTTAGACAATAAGTGATCTAGGATTATTTTTGTTAGATTCAATCAGAGAGTACAGGTAGGCTGAGTGTGCTGCAGTAAGTGTCCTACTTTAATCTCTAAGGCTATCCTTCCAGGCAGAGTGGAATGATTCCAATCTGGTCAGTAGGCGTTTACAGTTTTTGTACATTTTGTCGTAGGTGCATGTTTGATCCTTGTTCCATAGAACCATCCTTTTCTGTCTATTTCTTTTATATTTTAAAGTAGGCACATTATGTAAAGCTCTCTAAACATTCGCTTAGGTTGTCAGCTTTGTTAGTCCAGATGGAGAGCTGACTCTGGTTGATAAATCTGGGAGGCTTTCAGTGAAAGAGCTGTGGAGAATGTTATTGTGTGCCTAACATGGAAGTGTGAGGAGGTAATGATCTGAGATTGCTGTGGTCTGGGGAAGAATAGCTCTGTTATCTATATTAACACTAAGGGTCAAAATTAAATCAAGGGTGTGACTGCTGTAATGAGTGGGCCGTATTACATTTTTAAAGATGAAACCTACAAGATCAAGGTTTGATGCAAATGCTGATTTCAGTGGATCGTGGTCTTTATCAAAAATTGAAATCTCCGAAAGTTATTACTTTATCATCATATGCTGCCTAGTTTGATAGGAAATCACTGAATTCTTTTAAGAACTCTGTAGATGATCCTGGCAGTAGATGGTAGTTTCAGGGAAAAGGTCTTATTTGTATCAGGAGAAATAGATTTTTGATAGAAGTGAAGGTATAATCCATTTCTGATTAATACCTAGGGCATGTCCATGAGTGGTTGCTATGCCTCCCTCTTTCTCTGCGGGTCTTTCACTATGCAGCCCCATTCGCAGCAAGCTGTGAAGCACTGTGTGTTCTGACACTGTTCTATCATAGTCAGTATTCACTTTTTCAGCACTTTGTGCTGTTCTGTGGAATTAAACCAGACAGATTACCCACAACCATCAGTGAGCCTTAGACCATGACATTATAACCTGCTGCTGCCCAGATATGCAATTTCCAATGATGTGATAAATCATTACATGCAATATCTTTACTATGTTTATTGTTGTGTGCAATTGTTTTTCATGTGCAATAGTCTTATTGTGTGCAATATCACTACTTAGCTCAATATTTATGTCACTTATGTCACTAGGTATGCTATTGTATAATCATATGCAATATCACCACTACTTATGTCACAATTCCACATAATAACAGACTTGGTATTGGGTGCCACTCCAAACCAGTATTTGTGTTATCTAATAAACTTCAGCAGTAATTTAATTTGTTTATCTATAGTATATATATCTACTTCTTACTGACCACAGCATTTTGTGTATATAACATAGGGTATTTAGGACCAAACATTTTCTGAGTATTTCTGGAGAGTTTATTTTGACTTTTTTTCGACTTATACAACACTTTTACTGTTCTTGTCTTTGTGTCTCTGTGTGTCTGTGCAGCATAAGCACTTTCCTCCAGGATTAATAAAGTTTTCTGATTCTGACTCGCCAGACTGTCCTTCCGTGAACGATGTTTGGTAGGTATTAACAACCACACACAAGACTTTTGTTTTGATGCTCTGATCCAGTCGTCTAGCCATCACAATCTGGCCCTTGTCAAAGCTGCTCAGATTCTTACGCTTGGCCATTTTCCTGCTTTCACATCGACTTCAACAACTGACTGCTCGCATGCTGCCTAATATATCCCACCCCTTGACAGCTGCCATTGTAACGAGATAAATAACGTTAGTCACTTCACTTGGCAGTCTGTTAATGTATTCCGGATGGTGGTTATTCCAGTGCTATTGATGAATGGTGAATAACTACCTGCAACCTAAAAGATCAAGGTTAGGATATAAGTCACACGGGCAATAGTTTTGTTGATATTCAAATAGTTAAGTTGATAATCTGGCCAGTTTCAAATCTAATGTTAATGTCCAGGGCAAGAGCAGCTCTAGTGTGTGTGGCCATTGGGTAAACCTGTGGCCACACTAGGTGAACATGCAGTACATTACAATACCTTACATTCAGTTCATTCAGTTGGCAGATGCCAAAGCGACTTACAATACACTCAAGACACCGTGATAACCAGAGGAGAGTTGAAATCTTAATGTAAGAGCAGTATAACGACCAACTCTGGATGTCCATGAAAAGCCCCGTCGTCTCAGAAATGAGAAGCAGCTGGAGAAAACAGGAGATGGAGATTAGACCAGTGTGAAATGACTTAGGATGACATTAAGGGAGCTCGTGGTTCAGAGACGAGGCTCATTTGAAGCAGCTCGGGAAGCGGAGCTCCAGGTTGCAGACAGGGAGCAGTCAGAGTGTTTTGACATGTTAAATGACTGCAGACAGTGGTGCGCGCGCGCTCTGCATTCTGCGCACGTTTTTGCGGAAAATTCCGAGCGCGCGCTCTCTCCTGCGGCTCTCTCTGCCTGACCCTCTCAGATCAAACTCAAAGTGATTGTGCTGTTCAATATTTTATTGACATCAGCCTCAAAGATTGTTGCTACAGTGACACCACAGATAATTATTTTTTACCACAGTGTTTTTTCCCTCTCTCTCTCCCTCTCTTTCTCTCTTTTTCCCTGAGACATTTTTACCCCCTCCACACCCTGGCTCCAGCCATTCCTGTGGAGAATTGGTCTGCATAAATCAGCCAGCGGAATACTGAATCAGCTCCGCCACAGGGAATGTGTTTTTGTGTGCAGTGTGTGTGACTGATTATTACAAAGGAGTCAGGACCACCAAAACGCAGTCAGAAGGAGCCCCCAAGTGGCGGATCCTGTTAGTGGAGGGAAGAGATGCACCGTTTCTCCTTTCTCGTCTCGCTTTTTGTACTTCAAAGCACAGATGGAGGTGCGCGATCTCTTCAGGTGAGCTTCTCGAACGCGGGGGTCTCTGCAGCCCATCCCTAACACGGCCTTGAAAACACACACACACACACACACACACACACCTATGATCAGTGTAAAAAACATAATTACTGAACATGGCCCTGGGTAAGGACATGGGCCAAGCAAATAAATAATGTAATGTAATGTAATGTAATGTGAACCTCAGGGATCCTGTGGGGATGCTTGGTTGTTCTCCACTCTGATTATGTGCATATTTAATCCCTGTTTACAGGCATGCTAATGAAATGCTCTTTGGAAGCTTGATGTCGACCAGGTCTTTCACACACTCTGCGCAATATTTTCCACCATCTTACTGCCAATACAGGCACTTAACTAGTTATAATTTTTTACCATTATTCATTGTGGTTTTCTGTGCTACTAGCTGTCCTGTGCAATAAGAATATGTTTCCAGTGTAACATCATATGGTCATGTGTAATAATAATATAGGTCTATATGGTGCAATTCAGATTCAGATTTTATTTGTCACATTCACCATCATACATGGTACGACATGCAGTGAAATGCTTTTTGCAACGCCCGACCTTAAAAACAGTATGACGGTAAGGATAAAGTGCAGGTGCATTATCAACAAGACTGACACAGTATTGACATAGTAGTAGCGGTACTGGATAAAAAAGTGCAGGTGTTACATTAATGTATGATGTACATATAAGACCTATATGGGGTGGAGTATGTGGATATAAATATAATATGGAAAGAGTCATAGTTGCAGATGTTAAAGTACAGTGTATGATCATACTGGATGTAATTACAGAGACCGGATCTGCACCTGATTCGGGGCCCGAATGGCCTGAGGGAAGAAGCTCCTCCTCATTCTCTCTGTTTTGGCCTTTAGGGAGTGGAAGTGCTTCCCTGATCTCAACAGAGAAAAAAGTCCATTAATTATGGAAGCTTTTTTCCAACCTTTTCACACTGCAATCTTGTATATCAGCCATCCTCTATGGGCTGTTGGTGGCCTAGTGGCTAGGGACCCTGCAGTCAGAAGGTTGTGGGTTTGAATCCCATGACTGCTAGTGGCACCACTGAGGTACCCTTGAGCAAGGTACCTCCCCACACACTGCTCCCAGAGAACCCCTCATTGGTGATTGAATGGGTTAAATGCAGAGAAAGAATTTCACACTGTTAACACTGTGTGCTGCGATGTGTTCACATGTGACTATAAGGGGCCACTTTACTTTATTGCCTAATTACTTTATTGTCTCAGATTCACATCCCATTCACACTACTGTTACATTGCTGTATTGTCTATTTATTGTATTGTTTCTATCATCCCTTGTACTTTGTTCAGCGCTGTAACTGCCTCCTGTGCAACAATCATACTATGGTGCAATTTACATCACTCTAGAAGGTCCCCCCTTTGCAGCTAAAACAGCTTCTACTCTTCTTGGAAGGCTTTCCACAAGATTTTGGAGACTTTCTGAAGGAATTTGTGCTATTCATTCTGTTCCAGTTCATCCCAAAGATGTTGAATGGGGTTGAGGTCAGGGCTCTTTGCAGGCCATTCAAGTTCTTCCACACTGAACTCATCCAACCATGTCTAAATTCTTTGTGTCCACAACGTTGGAAACATGGTGTTGTCCAAAATGTCTGGGTATGCTAAAGCATTAAGATTGTCCTTAAAATTGTTGTAAGGGGCCTAGCCTGAAAAATAGGTTTGTCCCAATACTTTTGTCTATATAGTGTATGTACATGTACACAGCTGCTGAGAACAGTAAAATAACCTTGAATATGGAGTGATCACACCACACAACCATCTCTACAGCTTCAACAGTATGGATTCCAGCTCAGCAAAGAAGGCCAAGGTAACCTGAGTGTAGCCAACCTGGGCCTCCATCAGCTATTGTTTTTCTGCCAGCTGTTTTTTACTCTCTCTAGATTTTTAAAAATCACTCAAAATGAGTATAGTTCAGTTTCCAAAAAACAAAAGGGCATTCATCTTGTTTACATGTAAAAAATATTTTCCATTAACACATTTTGTACCTGATGTGTTTCACAGAACAGAGGTTTTTAGGTTTTCAGTTTTGCTCATTGTTCTGCACCTGTGTCGTCAATAAAATGTTCCTCAGAGATACACAGTGCCCGGAGGTGGGAACACAGAGGCATGAAATCGTGAATCGTAAATCAGCGGGTACCCCAAGGTCTCTGCACACGGGAGCTTTGGGTTTCTGCATTTACAGAGGAACCCTGAAGATACAGTCTGCACCAGGCTGTCTCACTCACTAACATTTTCGACCATCAAGAGTTCTTTTAACAGGCTGCCACTTCCTGAGCCCTTCAAATCACAACACAAAGCACAGCAGCAGGTTTCCCAGCTTTACTCTAGCTTGTAATAACGTGCTTTCAAAATGCTAAAGCCCTGCTGCGGGACACCCATGGCTCTATTTTTCTAACACATTTAGTTCCCTGCACAATTCTCTAAAGGGAATAAAAATGCACAACCTGTTGATCTACTTTGGAGCGATAACTAAACGGTGTGTTAAGAAACAAATCGGGTAGAAAACAGCACTCCGAAATGCCCACCATCCCAATTCATATAAACTGGAAAACTAATTTCAAAAACTGAAATCCACTAAATATACATTCAAATGAGGCAGTTGGCATTACACCCCATCTGCATTTTATTTTTCATGGCAGATTTGCTCAACTTTTCTACAGCTTGCAAGCTGTGAAGATTAACTGCATATGTTCACTTTGATCTCACACTGTACAGCTGCTTTGCAACTTTTGCAGGTTTAATTACTTACAGAAAGATGTAAACAAAACACACCAGAGCACTGACCAGACTTCATGAACAAATTAGCCTCCAAATTCAGTGTCTTTTAAATTAAGTTTAAAAGCCTCAACCACTGCACTGCTTGCATAGGCATGATGAAATATCTGAAACCAGTTTTTAAATGAAAAATGAAAAAATTTAGCCGTGGTTATAGCACAACTGAGTCGGTTATCAGTCTTAACTTCAGAAACCCAGCAGTTTGGTGACTTTGTAAATGAAGGAATCCACTTTGAAATTCCAGGTGACTAGATTACATCAGCCACACAGGTCCCCTACAAAGTGAAGAGGCAAATATCAGATGCCAAACATGTCTTAGCTGATCTAAAATCTTTAGTATAAGAGAATAGGGTGTAAATTGTGTAAACTACTTCTTTAAAGTCTCTGTTGCCTATGTAATGTTCGTGAATTATCAAAAAACATATTGGCTATATTTAAGTGAGGGTAGTTTAAAAAGAACTGTAGACAAAATCTTTTTTTTTTTTTTTAGAATTTATTTGTTGACAATTTACAAGAACATTTTCAGGATGGTCTTCCCCGAAGGTCTCACTGTTGGAGAAAAGAAAGCACAGTTCAGACAGTGGCTGACAATTCCTGCATCAGGTTTACCTGCTTTACGCTGACAAGGGTAAAAGTAAACATGGATATTTCATATGTACTCTACAGGGAGTTTACTACAAACGTCACAGGGCAATACTTGGGGGACAAAAGTGTATTCGGATTTCACTCGGTAAGTCACGTGAGCAAGCATGCAGTTGAGTTTTAACATCTGCTTCACTCCAGGAAAAAAGTACAAAAGTTAAAACAACCAAATGACATGCTGCTCCCAAACAGTGGCTTACGTTTTTTCTTCCACACAGTACAATGACAACAGTTAATTTGTTTAATTCGATCAGAAAGTGACGTCAAAATCTCAAACTGTGGATTTTCTACAGAGGAGAGACGTTGGGGTTTAACATGCAAAGCACTCAAACTAAAGGTAAGTGGATTGCAATCAGCACACCATGCCGATTTCCGTTCTACCTTTTCCTGACACCTCATTTCTGAACACATCCAGGGAGGCAAAATAAAAAGGCATAAATGGGGAGGAAAATGAGATTTGTTCAGTAACCTTAAACACATACATTTCTTTTAAAAACGTTTAATACCAATGCCTTGCCCAAGAGCTTAACAGCATGAATAAGGCATTTCTATGCTCTACGTTTCCTCTTCCATTAATCAGATCCTTATTAGTTATTTAAGTGATCTGCTTGTCACTACACTACTTTTAGGTCACTTGACTATTAGTGCACAAAACAAGCACACTACCCTTTAATGGAGTGAGTAGATAACGAGGATTTTTAACAGCTATGAGCAGCCTGTAATTACTTGAAGCTCAGGTAGTCTGCACCCACTACGTGGTAAGTTTTACGCTAACAAAAGTATTACTTCAGACCACACGCCAGTCACTGTTTCACAATTAAAAATGTTTACCTTCTACAGTCCAGAAGTACATATGAGAGGGGGAAGATGACATTAAAACAGAGCAGAAATGCGTGAATGAAAAAGCTGAGCAAAGGTGGCATTCTAAAGCCTGGAAAGGACTTGAAATCGAACAGAGTGATCATACCTTCTTGCCAGCAGCACCAACAGAGGCTTTCTTGATGCCTCTGACTTTCTTCATTCTGTTCTTTCTTTCCTTGCGCTGTTTTCTGGATGTCTTTTTCTTCTCATAGAGACCATGCTGTAAACAGAGAGGGGGGAAAAAGATTAACTACATCATAACTGAAATCAAACACTTGATTTGAGAATTTTTTTAAGCGCACACAAGAATTACTCATTCTTAAACTGGCTGAACTGCACATCCGAACAGGCAATTTAAAATCAAAATAAGTTACAAAGCAGTAGCTCACTCTGGCAAGTCTGTATTTGGGCTCATTCTTCTTGGCATAGTCCAGTGAGTCATAGACCATGGCAAAACCTGTTGTTTTGCCGCCTCCAAACTGAGTCTTGAAGCCAAAGACGAACACTACATCAGGGGTGGTCTTGTACATTTTGGCAAGCTTTTCCCTAATTTCAGTCTTGGGGACTGTTGCTTTGCCAGGGTGGAGGACATCAAGAACCTGAGAAGGAAAGAACATGCCATCACAGTTATCTACCAAGCTTAACATCACAATTGTAAAAATATGATACTACACCTTTGATCACTTGATCCACTCACCATTTGCTTCCTCTGAAGCAAGCGGTTCGTCATGAACTTCCGTGTCCTGAGAGTGACTGTGTCGTTCTGCAAAAAAGAAAGGACTGATTGAAATAATCTGATAAAAATAGTAATCAAACTATACCTGACAAATATATGTATACATCCAAGAAACTAGCCTTTGGTTACCCAGTAGCTGACAAATCTGACATTTTTTTAGTTACACATCAATTATCTGAGAAATAACTAAGAATCTACAGTTAGAACAAGAAATCGTCCCAGAGAAAACTGCTTATGTTGCGGCTGCACAGACACACAAACAAGAACATAAACACTAAATAAATCTTATGAAGAGATCTGCAAAATACACCTCAACATGAAATATACAATAGATACACAAATGATGGGCATAAATACTATAGATAAGTAACGTCTAGTTAAATTAACACAGATAGTGGTTAGGAATACATAACTGCACACAGTAGATATCAGTAGCATAAGTAATACTGACATTAGTTATAACACACATGGTAAGACCATTGCACATAAATGATTCAGCATTCATTTAGAAAACTTCATGACTCTGCACGTGTTAAGGACTATTGCACATAAATCACGCTATTTTATTGCATTTACTTTTTAACTACATAAACTGTAAGTCGCTGTGCACTACTGACCTGCTGGTATAGCACACAGCGATGTCAGTGTTATACTAATGTTCTTGTCATTGTGTTGCACCATTATCTATTTTTTTCTATTGTATAATCCATTATTTATTCTTGTTGCACTGAACATGCTATAAACAAGAATTTATCTCAGGATAAATGAAGCTTTCTCAACTTCTAACCTCCTGGATATTCGTTTTAAGCGGAAAATCAAACCCTTGGATAGGAGGTTAGCATTGGGATGTTCTAACTGAAACACCCAGAAGTTATAAGCCCTTTTCCAAAATATTTCTCTGGGTAATGTAATAATGATACCTGTACCCGGAGTACATAACCAGTCTGTCCAAGAATACTGCCTCATTTAAACGGTTCTGAATTTTCCGGACAGAACAGAACCAATTTTAGCTAACTAGTTTAGCACTAAGCTAACACAATGTTTATTTCCTACAGTGAATAAAATTAAGCTTTTATGCGTCAAAAGTTTAGTCCTCGACTTTCTCTTTCAGCAGTTAAAAACACAAAAAATACCAAAACACACTTAAACGCAGGCAAACAGCAGCTAACCCAACACAGACCTAAAAAGTATACAAACATATGTAAACTAATCTCAATATAGATGAACACGTATCGCAGGCTAACTATGACACATTATTCTAAAATTTCCACAAGCCTAGCTTTTAAGATGACTGAGATTTTTAAAGATTTTCGTAAGGTTTTTTGACACATTAACGCACCATCTTGGCGTCGGCTCGCTCAGGGACGAGGAAAAGGAAGAAGGACCCGAACCTGCCCCACGATATGCCTGATGTTTGGGTACGTGTTTGGTCTGCCTGACTGTAAAAGCTCCGAGAGAAAAAAAAAATTTGACCATGAGATGAAGGTTTGCTGATCTTTTCAGACGTTGTTAAAATATCGGCAGCCTGTACTCTACACAATGGACAAAAATATTGGGACGCCTGCCCTGACCATTCCAGCAGCAGGGACTTTAATGACATTGTATTTTTAATACATAGACTTTAATACAGAGTTGGTCTCCCTTTGCAGCTGTATCAGCTTCCACTCCTCTTGGAAAGCTTGGTCAGTTAAAAGCACTTTGGCTAACATATACAATTGTGTGTTGTCCACATGGCTGTTGGGCCACAATTTTCTCTGAATCTGATGTTTTATCTTCTAATATACTGTTTATATTAAGATATACACTATATGGACAAAAGTATTGGGTCACCTGACCATTACACCAACAGGGACTTTATTGACCTACCTGCTCACCATACATGTGCACTACACTATATGGGTAAAAATCAATCTTAATGTTTCAGCACACCAAGGCATTTTGGACAACGCTGTGCTTCCAACTTTGTGGACACAGTTTGGGGAAGAACCTTTTCTGTTCCAGCATGACTGTGCCCCAGTGCACAGCAAGATCAATAAAGACATGGCTGGATGAGTTCAGTGTGGAAGAACTTGACTGGCCCACACAGAGCCCTGACCTCAACCCCATCCAACACCTTTGAGATGAACTGGAACAGAGATTGGGAGCCAGGCCTTCTCATCTAACATTGGTGTCTGACCTCATAAATGCTCTACAGAATGAGCACAAATGGGCACAAATTCCGACATAAACATCAACATCTTGTGGAAAGCCTTCCAAGAAGAATGTAAACTGTTATACCTGCAAAGGGGAACAACTCCACATTCAAGTCTATGTTTTTTAATTTAATGTCATTAAAATCCTTGTTGGTGTAATGGTCAGATATTCCAGTTCTTTTGTCTATATAGTGTAGGTTCTACTATGCCTAAATTCTACACTACAAGTCTAAACCTCTGTGATTCAGCCAAATATTATGTGAAGAAAGAAGCTTTCTGTTCTGAGCAAAGAGTCCTTCATGAATGGGGGAGGGCTGTCTGAAATGAATTAGACTGCTTTTAAAAACTAATATTGGCATCGGCGATAAAGGTTTTTTTAAATTGGTTATACAAGTTGGAGATATCCCGCATGTATAATCAAAGAAACAAAAATAAATACAATTAATAACTGTTTTATTTGAAAGTGTGAGACTTCACTGAAGAACAAACCCTAATGTAGCAGGCTAATTCAGGGCAGACTCGGGTCAGTTGGAACAGATTTGAATAGATCACTTGCAGTAGTGTCACTGTGCCCTGTTAGGCCACGACCCACCTTATCACAGGTACACAGTAGTTTGCTTTCACTATGATAAAACTCACTGAAATGTGACCTTTTTACCTCTCATCAGATAAAAGACTAAGATTTTAGTTTCCAGCTAGACTACACAGGACAGGTCAGCGAGACCTGATAGAGTACTAGTGTACTTTATCAAATCTTGATTATAAATAATCAGAGGTGGGACTTATATATGCTCATTTCTTTGATATCTTTGATATATATATAAAAGAAAGATAGAAAGAAAATGATTGAAAAATCTTGGAAGATGTCTGAATGAACTGAATAAAAGTCAATTTTTGTGATGTTATAAAGACAGACACATTTAAATGCATCAATCTATTCCGTCTACAACAGTTTATACCCACCCATTCACAGTTATAAAAAGTGTTGTATAAAAGTAAGGAACAACACAGGACAACCAGTAACAACAGAGGTTGTTTGCATAGATTAGTCTTAAAAACACAGGATGAGTAAAGCAATCTGTTTTGTTCTAAATGACAAAGAAAGCTTAGAAAAAGGTAATGTAAAATTAATTACTGGTTTTATCTACATTTTGGTGCATAAACGTACCTAAACATCATAAGAGGACCCCTGGACAAATAACAAAGAATAAGGTAATGAGCACTTTCAGATTTCAGCATTAATTCAGGTGCTGCAGGAACCAATCCCACATCATGCTACTTATATTTGAGATGTATTCCAGCTTTGGACTTGATGGAAAGTTTCTTTGTCACTTTCCATCAAGTCCAAAGTCCTGTGTGTAGGCTGTGGTCTCTGTGCAGGAAGCGATATCTAGAAGATTTTCAGCTTCTGAATTGCATCATTTCTATTCTCAATTGGGCCAAGTTTTGTTGACATTGTGTTTTGTCAGATTGACTTAGTAAAGCTGCCAGTATAGCCTGGAACGCCAGCACTGAAACATGAAGCCTGCAGTATATCTGACATGTTGCCTCCTTCTTTTTTCTGGAATTAGAAACGATATGATGGGTAATGTAAAAATTCCTTGTACATTTATTCTGACTCTAGATTTTTACTATTAAGTTTTGTTTTTTGTTTTACTGTCCTAATGGATGAAATGAATTTGATGGGAACACACTAACCTGTGTAGTACAAGGGGGAAGTAGGAGCAGAGCTGGGTAATTTATCAGAGATTTCATTGATTCAGTGGCTTAATTATGAGTCTGAAGTTTGTAATACTGACACTTTCATTACTAACAGCTCTGAAATGTAGGGTTTTAAAAATTAATTCTAATATTGGTGATAGTGTTAGTATTTGGGTTGAGACCGAATTTACACACACACACACACACACACACACACACACACACACACACACACACACACATGAAAAATGGCAACAATTCATATTTTGAATGGTTGGATCTTAACATGGTTCCAAGTAGAGCTTCAACATCCAACAAGAAAAAATGGGAGTGAGACAAAACATTTTTTTGAGCAGGCAGTTTATTGAAAATAAGCTTAAACTGAAACAGGCTGTTTTACGGCTGATCAAAAGTTTAGGACCACATGCCTTTAAAAGGCCAAATCTGTGCAAACATTTGGATTCATTGTCATTTTCTCTCAGGTAGTTACACTGTCATGACGTTCTGATGGCAAAGGCAAAAAAACTTTCACTTTTTGAACGTGGTCGGGTTGTTGAACTGCATGCAAGGGCATTAACGACTAGTCTATCAGAATAGTCAAAGTCACGTTGACTAGTCGTTTGATGACGTCATCACACTTCCAGCAGAGGAACACGGGTGTGCAATATTGATCAACTTTTATTAAAAGTTCTCTGTAACATTAACAGTCAACACGACAAATAAACAAAACAAAACAAAGGCTGATACC
>JBBPCY010000150.1:17082061-17096300 GCA_037974405.1 Brachyalestes nurse
AATTTGATTACTTTTATAGGGAGTAATCAGTAATCAGTAGTTTAATTACTTTTTTAAAGTAACTTGCCCAACACTGCCCATATAGCTAAAAAGTAAGCTTTATGATGTGGAGATACGTAATAACAAAAATAACAAAATAATAATTCTACCATTTTCTAAACAATTCTGCAAAATTTAAAATGTAAGCAACATCATTTCTTTGTCCTTTGGTGCGAGATGACAATGTCATTACAAGAAATGGTTAAACTTGTTACCTTAAACCCAATACACTTTGCCCAAAATGAATTTTTAAAAAAATTATGGTGGAGAGATACACTGTTGTAAGGCAAAATAATTTGACCATTATCAACATTACATACACTCAGAAGTCAGGTGTGGGGTCACTGCTCATTATGCACTATTGCACTGCAGAAATCTTGACACCTTGTTCCTATCACCACCACAGAAATCTGCGTCTGTATGTTTCTATACAATCCAACATTTTACATCACACCACTATGAATAACTTTGTTTGCATCTTAAGGATTAACATTTTTACACATCTAAAGGATTAAAATTTTGTAGAAAACTTCCTCACCTGGAGGTACTTTCTGCCCCCTGCAGGTGGTGTAAGACTAATGCACCCAGGATCAGGCCGAGGTTGGTTCGTCCCACCCCCTCCTGGCAGCTGAAGAGCAGTGCAGGCAAAGGCCTGGAGCCATCTCTCAACACTGACAGGCCAGGGCTCTCCTATAGAGGGAGGAAGACACAGTGTGAAGCTGTTTTTGGGCTGATGTAAGCACTATACACAGAACTGTTACCAACAAAACCATCTTTAATGTTTACTATGAAAATATTATGAAAATATTTTGTCCGTCAAACTTTGGGTTCCTGAATACAAAATATTACCATCAAACATTTTTGGGGGCAGCTGGTGGCCTAGTGGTTAGAGAGTTGCCCTTGTGATCAGGTTTGAATCCCAGGACTGCTAGTGGCACCACTGAGGTACCCTTGAGCAAGGTACCTTGCCCACACACCCTTGGTGGTATCCCACTGGTTCACTTGGGGAATGGGTTAAATGCAGAGAAAGAATTTCACATTGTTTACACTGTGTGTGCTGTGGTGTGATCATACATAACTATGAGAGACCACTTTACTTTAATCAAGCAGTGAATGGATGCCTTTCAATATAAGTGAAGACCAGGTATGTCACACCTATTACAGAATAACCTGATTGCAATTAATTGAGCTGACCACCATTATTTTTTAGTTTTACAGTGATATGATTTTTTTTAAAACAAACAGAAAGTACACTGGGTGGGTTCTCACCTGTTGGGCTGAGACATGCAAATAAAAGAAAGCAGGAAACGCGTTTATTGTGGCAGATTATGGGTTTTACGGAAACAAGTTCTACCTTTAGAGGACAGTTATATGGTATTGAGAGTTCAGAAGAAAGAAAGCTAATAAGCCAATTAAATTGCTGTAGATTTACAGTTTAATAGTTTAATTCAGTTGTTAGTCACAATAATTTATATGGTAATTAGTCATCAGGTATGAGTTCATGTTAATGACAGGCAGACAAGACACACTAAACCCTTTGTTTTTCTTGTTCCTGATATGAGCATGTGCACATTCTAAAAGGCAAATGTACCATATTCAAATCCGAATCATGTTACAAGAAACCAGCCAACGCAAACATCTTTCATTTCAAACACAAGAAAGCATTACTCTTTCTCTCTTTACTGCCTCAATTCTGAAAACAAGCAAACATAGCTCTAGGAAAGCATTAGACTACCATTTCTTACGTAGTCTTGAGTTAATGTTTAGCATCCGTGTCCATGTCATTACTGTTTCCAAAGAAATAACATTCAGTGATGTAACAATTTATCAGATTAGCTGACAACCATCCAGTCTAATGTTTTGGAAAAACCTGAAACGGACAACTAAATCAACAGAAAAGAAAATCAGAGCGGCGAGAATCATAACATACTCTAAACGTCTTAATTTATTAATGTATAACCTTTACACTCTAATCATTTTAAAGAGATGCCAAAATGAGACACCACAGTGCACAGCGACTGACTGCCCTGTGCCTTTTCCACTCTTGGCATACTGACTAGAATTTGTCCATTGATGGCAAAACAATTGTCTTCAATCTTAAAACATGCAACACATGTACATCACGTTCCAGCACCCTTACCCTTGCACTTTCAGGCACTGCCTTCCTGCAAGGCCTTAATGCCTGAGTGTTTAAGATAAATGTGAACAATATAAATCAAGTGATAATATACAACATCTGAGTTATGAGAGTCTTACCCTGAGCACATTTACAAAAGCGTCAAAGTCTTCTTCCATTGGTGCCCCCTCTACTGGAAGTGGGAGTCTGTAATGTCTTTCAGAAAAAAGTAACAATTGTTGTGATGTCTTGTGGTCTGGTTAGAAACATGGTAGTAAAATCATTTTTATTACATTTATTAAAGGAATACTCCAGTTTTAAGCTGTATCTACCACATCTGTATTGTTCAGTCTGTCTAAAAGACAGTGATTTCAGTGCAGTTCCTTTTACTTAAGAACTCAAAACACACTGAAAATAAAGGCCAATGAGCACTTGTTTCACCTACAGATGTGACTGATAGTAATCATGTTAAAACACAGGAGTATTTCTTTAATACAGACATATAAATGACAAGTCACCTGTGACACGGCGAAGTGAAGAGTGGTCTTCTGTAGACCTCCTCAGTCACATGTATGTCCTCCTCAGACACAATCCTGACATGCTGTGGCTCATCTTTAAAGTGCTCAATGTTGTTATAAACATATATTACGTTCTCACTGAGCTTAGCAAAGTCACATAGCTGAAAGGAGTGAAAAACAAGCACAAATCAGTCAGAAACATTTTGCAAATGCTAAGCTTCATGAACGACAAACACTGTGATAGCTGGAGAATGGTGGCAACGTTTCATGTATCATGCAGAGAGCTCTATAACCTGCCTCTTTCCTGATGGAAAGCTCCAGCTGCTCTGCTCTAAGCCCTCCTTTTAGGCGGCGCAGGTTCTCATGGAGGTTCTCTTTCCTCCTGGGTGTGTATGAAACAAAGTCTTTTTCCAATCGGAGGAAGACAATCGGCTCTTCCCGCACACAGAAGAATATTACCTCCTGTGTGCACGGGAGACATTCTGTTTAGGTGGGTAAAATCTTGCCAAGGCGCACAGTATTGTATTATATCATGAATATCAGCTTTGTTTAATACCTAGACACTGACCTCATGAGACTCACTCTCCAGCCTCTGGAGGACCTGTTTGAAGCCAGTCAGGCTGGGCTGGCCCATACCATAGAGAGGATAGTTTCCCCTCGCCTTGCGGAAGTTAGGGGCCCCAAAGCTTCCTGTAGTGTTTAAGACATCTGCTCTACTGTTCACATCCTGAACCATAAAAAACTCCCCCTGGGTAATAAAAGACATATAAAAAAAGAAATGTGATAGGCCAGGCTTTAATTCAAAACACTAGTGAATATCTAGAACAACACCTACTCTGGAAAAAACCTCCACTGTCTTCTTTCTGTTGTTTGGGAGTTTGTAATGCTACCATTAACAGTACTCATTATAAGGCCAACTACAAAAATCATGTTTAAAATTACATAGTCAAAAAATTAAGATTAAATGATGAGATGCCCCGTCCAGGGTGAGTCCTTGCCTCGGGCCTGTTGACCCAGGGTCAGGCTCCAGCTACCCTAGTGTGGATTAAGCGGTTACAGAAAATGAGTGAGTGAGATGGCCTGTCACTTCTGCCTGTTGACTACTCTACCATTATTGCCATAACATTTTTAGGTGTGAAATAGACATGCTTACCAGCACTAGGTAATGCTCAGGCATTGTATCAAATATTTTCCCCACTGTGTAGTTGGCTGACAGGACACTATCATGAATTTGAAACTCCTCCTTGCAGTTGTACCTGCTCAAAGAGATGAATAGCAGGTGTTGGATGAAGGAAACCCAGAGTTTGTAATGCTTGTTACATG
Source organism: Brachyalestes nurse (assembly GCA_037974405.1). Taxonomy (NCBI): domain Eukaryota; kingdom Metazoa; phylum Chordata; class Actinopteri; order Characiformes; family Alestidae; genus Brachyalestes; species Brachyalestes nurse. The sequence goes on from JBBPCY010000150.1 coordinate 17,086,058, forward strand.
ATATATGCTGTGGTAGTGTGATAATTTGGTCCATAGGTAGACTGAAAGGAGTATATTTTGAAATAACAGCTTAGGTACGCTGGCTGCACACATGATCAGTGAAGTGTAGAACGTGAGAGTGACATTCTAGAGAATGTGTGAGGATCAATACAGAATCAAAGCGTCATACAGAGAAGCGATTTTGAGATTAGTACTTACGTGATGACTACTGGGGCCACCTTGTTGGTGATGATAGATTTGGCCTTGCTGTTTGGAATGTTCAGGCCCTGCAGGGAGCCGCTGCTCAGCGAGCTCCTGTCTTCAGCCATGCTGTTACCCAGGTGACCAGAATGGTGGTTAGGTGCCACCAATGCAGGCTGGGATCCTGCACTGGCAGTAGTACCCATAATACAAGCAGAACTGCAACGAGAAAACACACGCAGGGATTTTCACTGGAAAGAACATCGACATGCATTTGCAGGCTCTAGGCCACATTTCAACAAAATGCTTAAATATAACATTTCAAGCACACACAACATTGAACAAAAGCTCACAGTGAACCACAGTTACAAAGATTTCTAAAGATACTTTCTAGAGTGCCTGCATTCAGCCAAGACAATGTAGAAAATGTAAGTGGAAAGACTGCTTTCTCTCCATGTCATTTCAGCTATTGAGTTCAAAAGAAAAGTCTCACGGTTTAACAGCTGTGCTGCTTGTGCTTGTATCCTTTGCTCTTTGCTTCTTCGTTTCAGACATCTTCAAGGCTTTGTCAAAGCTTGGATTCGGCCCAGTCAGAACAGACTCCTCGAAGTTGTCTTTCTGCTGCAAGCAGTTCCTTCTGAAAATAGTAAAGCCTATTTTCCGAACGAAAGTAACAAATCTTTTGCCACTCTTTTGTCGTCTGGCTTTCAGGTTCTTTTCTCACAGTGGCAGAGTTGAAATAGCAACTCTTGAGGGGGCAAGGGAGAAATACTGTACATCTGGCAGCCAGACGGCTGGGTGGGCGGCTCCAGACATTCATAGGACAGCCTCCCTCACAGAACAGACCCAGAACACAAAGTTTCACACACCATCACTTAAACATCACAGAGTGCCAATAACAAACAGGAGGAGCACACAGGAACAAACTAAATCTCTTATTTATTCATACAGAACTTAAACTTTACAGTTTGTGGAATTGTCTAGCCATGAAGCACGCGTACATCCTCCAAGATCTACTTGAAGCTAAGAGATGATCATGTGACGAATCTTTTCCACACAAGTTATAATTATGAGGCTAAGACTAATGAATAGATCTGAAAAAAGAAACCCTTCTCGCAGTGTATATCTTGTGCATTTATGCAGCTGACTGGTCTATTCAAGGCCTGGCATCAAGTGAAATGCTGCCCTTTTCAGTGGGCTTGATTTAAATTCCAGTTGTGTCACAGAGAAAGTGAAAAAATAGCAAAGAAGAAAATCTCTAAATATGGCCAGGAAAAGCCCCAGGATGCTTTTGTTCAATGTCACGCAGATAGGAGGAAGGATATGAGCACCAAAGAGCCCTGGGGGTCGTGGAGGGGGGGTGCTAATGATTGACATATCCTTATTCTAAAAAGCGTATGGAGAATTTGAGAGTAATTTATGTCCATTTGGATGAACACTCCTCATGTTTGCAGAGTATGCTTCTATAATAAGTGGAATGACATTTCATTGTGGTTGCTGTCATATCAAAACCAACATCTCATAACCACCCCCCGTTTTCCTTTTCCCCATTTGTAAAACACCAGCTGCCCTTTACACTGTGTGCACATTTCCTGACTAGAAATGATTACACTTTAGAGTAAAAAGAGTCATTTTACATTGATGCACAATAGAAGAATGTTTTTTCTTCTCTTGTAAAGCAAAACTACTCTCCTATTGAAGAACAGTAATTTGACTGTATATACTTATACCAATCCAGTGGATTCTAAAACATTTTAATCTTTAAAAGAGTATTCTAATTCTAATCTCTAAAAAGAAGCAGATCACAGGTTACTTCAAAGAAGTTATTTCAAGGAAGCTGTCAGATCATCATTGCTTTCTACTTTCCTGCATGTAGAGCACCTCTCATCCACCACATTTGCATCTCATTTCCCTTCACTGATATCACATTCAACTGTTTACTCTAAACAGCTTTACAGCCCATACATGAATGGCACGAAGCACAAGCATGTCAAGTCACCAAGACCTTTACTTATTAAATGCACCAGTCTATTTGGTAGAAAAAGTATTTGTCATTCTCACCTGGTCACGTATTCAATTATATACTCATGCAGTCTTCACTGTAGAGGAGAATGAAGCACACAAGTAATCCAGGCTGAGGAGTCTTGCATCTTGAGTTCTTTTAGAAACAACTCTTGCTGCTCCTCACTGGTCCTCCGTTGTGCAGTCAGGTGTGAATGTTTCTGGGCAGCCCAAACAGACAAGTCCCAACATCCTCCAGTGGTGTGGCCAGGCCAAGGTTGGTTTACACAGAGAGAGGAAAGAGATATAGAAAGAGATAGAGAGAGAGAGAGAGAGAGGGAGAGAGAGAGAGAGATAGAGAAGGGGGAGTTGGCACTTATCCAGCCTGCCTCTCAACTCACAATGAGTGCAGATATGAGAGGAGGATGAGGGGGTGGACTCTTGTCACAAGCTCTGACCAATCAGTAGCTCCATCTCCTGGAAACATAGCGCCCACCCAAGAACGCACTTTAATGTGAGAACACAGAGAGTGGAGAGGATTTACAGTGAAAGCAAAGAGGAGTCAACGAAAACTTGTATTTAAAGACCCTTGCACAACAGAAATCTAGGCTGTCAATGTCGTTAGATGACTAAGAGATGACTCAGCCTGACACCATTCAACCATAGAACCAGAGAAGACTGCACGGCAGTGTCTATCTGATAAGGCTGACCAGAGCTACATACAGAATCAAATGGACATAACATTGAAGAGTTCCTATTGATTCAGACATACATACAGGGAACTGACATGATGGGACATTTCACGATGTCTTGCAATAGTCGCAGGAGCTCTGTAAAGCCTTGCCTTTACCCCAGGCCTATTTTTAAGCATGAGTGATTAAGTAAACAGCTAAACGCTGCGCAAAATAATCACTGCAGGTTTGTTGGTTGGCGAATGGAAAATTGTGGTAATGCTACTTTTGTGCAAACGGACAAAAGGCTTTGGTTTTACTGCCAGTTTCTTTCAGTCGTTTTTGTCTCGGTTAAATAAAGTCTTTTTAAGAGGTGGCGCCTTTCACTGGGTTGATAAAGAACACCCTCAGCTTGAACTGCCTGCTGGTGTTCCATGGACAGTGTGTTGCCATGGGTTTCCAAGCAACCAAGCACTCCTCGAGAGTCCTTCATATACTGTAGTACCAGCAATACTAATCTCATAGAGCTCTAAAAGCCTAAAGAAAAATAAAACTTTTAAAACTCCACAAAGGTTATCTGTCTCTTGTATATTTCACTTGTGATAATCTCAAATCCTGTGTTTACATACTGTCAGATTGTAACACACCGAGATTATGCTTCATATCAAACATGGCACAGGGATATCAGATTTGCTGTATTTGCTACAGAAACAATAGTTTCAAGGTTCATAAAAGTGGACTCAACACTAGACTTCAGAATTTCCTTTGCTGTCTATCACTCCATCTAGTGGTTACTTGAAGTAACCAAACCTTTACTGTTGGCAGTAGAAACATTTCATTCAGACACTGAAACACACAGACAGACAGGGTTGGGGGGACAAAAAAAGCCAATATATTTTAAGGGACTTTTATTGATTTTGTTGTAATAGTGTCCACTGGCATTGGCATTATATTTAAATTAAAGTCAATTTTAACAGGGTCTCAAATCCAGAAAGAAAATACAATTTTAGGTTAAACTTCATATGCAATATGACAACAGTTTGGAATAGAAAAACCCCTAATCAGGTATAACCTTACCTCAGATGGAGAATGTGTGGATTCAAAATCCCTCTAGTCATTAAAAACATGACACTTGAGTGTAAGGGGTCGAAAAGACTGTGGGATCTGACAGCTCCACACAATCTCCAATAGTACAATGAGCAAAGGCGCTTCCGATTGCTTTCATGCCCAATTCTCCACATTTTGAACAATATACCTCTGTCAATTAGCATTTAAATCAAAAGCAAAAGGTAGTTTCAAATGTGCAAAAAAAAATTTTTGTTGGAAAATCGATTAAACAGAGTTGGTTGAGTTCAATACAAAATTTGACTGTGAGCCATCAAATCGAAATTCCTTTTTGTTGATCAAATCACTGATCATATTACATCCATTACACTGTTGCAAGCCCAAACCTTCCTGCCTCCAAAGGGAGAAAAAAAAAGAATAACCAACCTGTCTCCAAAAATATAAATGTATTCTGTTAACACAAACAACCTTGATCTTGAATCCACAACAGGGGGAAAAAAACACCTGTCCTGAATCTAGGGGAAAGGGAACTGAATTTGTTTAAGTCACAGCTGCTAAGCTTAGTAAAGTAAGGCATGGGTAAAGAGACTTAGCACAAGAGATTGTTATGAGAAAGAAAAAAAAGACAAAAATGATTTAAGCACAGAAGGTGTAGAGTAAAGCAGAGAGAATGAGTTGTATTCTCTGATAAGCCACTTTAGGACAATCTCTTGTGAAAATCTGAAACCTTCTCTGTTTACGTTAAGTAGGCATGAAACAAAAAAAAGAAAGAGGAACGTCACAGAAATATGACATAATGCTGACATTTGAGCTGAGGATAAACTCAAAAACAATATGCATAGAAGAGCATTGGAAATGTTCGATTCAAGCTTCAAAGACCTTTGATCTGTCAAAAAAAAATGAAGGTTGGGTCATCACACAACTATCCATCTTATCAAATGCTGCTTGATCTTAAATTTCACAGCAGCACTGTGAGCGGTGGATAACAGTAGGGCGAATGACCCAACTACACTTCAGTGCTTTCCTACCTTTGATGTGGTGATGAGGGTTTGATAATATTGTAGCAGTATATGAACGTGACGGTAGACGCCACAGCTGGCAATAACTTTATATAATTCCCTGTTATTTCACGCCAAAGCATTGAAATGTAACGTATGTGTCAGGTACATGATGTAAGTGCATCTTGAGACCAGCTCTGGTTCTGGGAACCTTTCTACACATTACTTATAAAGCATGTTCAACCCTTCACTCAGTCCAAAGCTGTGCATGTTGTCATTACCTTTGACCAACAACTAATTTTGGGTCACTTGTAGTACAGTATTTGTTGTCTTTCAGGCTCAGTGACCACAAAGCTGATGGTGATGCTTCAAGTATCGTCAGGATTCGCTCACAATTCAAAGGTAGGGACAAACTATACTGCGGGATGCAGGATGAATCTGATATTTTAAACACACTGTCACCAACTAAAGACACTCTGGTCAATCAAATTTGAATGGATCAAACATATGAATGGATCACAAAAAATTTATATAAGTTAGTTTCAAATAGGACCATAAAATGTGTCCTGTCCCTAAGTAACTTTACTGGATTTTTTTTTTTTTTTAGAATCAAAAATAAACTGTCCTGAAGCTGATAACAATAGGGAGGCAACAGAATAGTGCATGTATACGGATGAACAGATATCAGAGTTACTGACTCAAAGTGAAGGATTTTGGGTCCTTTGATGGTATCGAACAGTGAATTCTGAAAACAATTCTAAATTACCATGCAAGAATCTCTGACGGCTGTTTTGCAAGTCAATCTGTTTTCATAAATTGTTGTTTTTGGGCACTTAAAATACAGACGTTTTTCTCTTGCTGTGTGGCTTAAGCGAGTGTGGCAGTCAGGCAGCCCTGAAACCTTAACAAACAGATCAGTATCATTTGTTAACTTTCAGGGCTCCGGCAACCCATCGGGCCAACATGAGTCGACTAACGCCATGGTTACTTAGCACCCAGCAGCTATAGAGAGCTAAAGGAGAGGGCTCACAACATTGGTTTCTACAAGCCAAGCCACTGGCACATCTGTGCCAGGTCATATTCGTTCATGGTGTAGGTTCCTCTTCGTTAGATGTCCATCTCAAATTGAGCATCCTCACCTGCAACAAAAACAAAGTCATAGGCAAAGATGTTCAGGAAAGTATTTTTATTGCATTCCATTTAGTGCAAATGTGCTGCACATATAATGGTCCATCTGAAATCCCAACTATGGCTTTACACCAACAGCACAATGGCATAAATGCACGTCTTGTAATTTGTGAGACATGCATTTACGTGAACAAGCAAAAGACAAACCTGCTCCTGGTTTCCCATCATGGTTATTGAAGTTATTGGCTTCGTTCTTCTTGTTCTCATTCAGGACGTTCTGGCTAGTCACTCCAGGGATGACAGGCAGATGTGCTGGAGGAGTCTGGGCAATAGGGGAATTACGCCGGTCTAACAGGAATTTACGGTCATAGATGATCCGGGTGCCTGTGGATATGATAAATGAGTCAGTAAAAAAAAAAAAACAACAACAACAACAACCAAAAAAACAACCAACCTCAGTTTCAAATGCCAAGCATTACCATACCAATTATCCTCCTTTTTTAGTATAAAGTAAAGTGGCCCCTTATAGTCACGCATGAACACAACACACAGTGGGAACTTCTCTGTATTAACCCATTCACTAAGTGACACAATGGGCCGCCACCAACAGGGGAGCAGTGTGTGGGGATGGTCCCTTGCACAGGGGTACCTCAGTGCTGCCACTAGCAATTATGGGTTTCAAACCTATAGCCTTCTGATTACAGAGGCAACTCCCCAATCACTATGCCACCAGCTGCCTTTTAGTATGATTTTTAGATGGGCATCACCCTTACACGCATTAATAAATTCTTTCAGACAAATCATAAGGGAGTATGATTGCTACCATGTCATAACTAGGAAGAAATGCACAGGTAGGATGGCTCTAGAGTACAGTGTGGGGTATTGTAAGGTAGATAATGGGGCTGGCTGGAGGTACAAAGCCACATGTTACACAACCAGTGCCATCGAGCACAGGGCCCTTTCCTTTGTTATCTATATCGTGAGCATCCTGACTGTCAATCACGGCCCTGCAAAGGAACCAATGGTGGGACTCAGAGAGGCGGCAGAAGCGGTGCAAGAGCTTGTTGTTGTTGTTTTGAGCACACCAGGCTTCCTGGCAGACAAAGCTAGGCCACAGTGTGGAGCCGAGAGAACTGGATGGAATCGGCCAAAGTCTAGTCAGTGCAGAAACACGGTGGTCTGAAATGCCTTTACCTCCCGGGGTGGTTGAGAATAAAGTGCCTCCAGGGGTGGTGCAATAGTCGTGAGGTAGCTGCGTTGAGTCGTTTATCAGCACCGTCCTGGTCGGAATGGCCCTGCTTTCACTATGCTGACGACTGGACGACATGGCATTAGATCTGGGCACCCAGCAGTGTCGAACGAGAGTTGTACCCCAAAGGAAGATGGAACCCCGGGCCCTTTTCCCTCTCTTTCTGTCTCTTTCCAAAGCTTTCTTGTCGTTCGACTCGTCCTCCCAGCCGTCAGCACCGTCCCTCCCTCCGCCAGGCAGGAAGCAAAGCGGCTCCGAAGGATATGAGCTCAGATCAGGAACTGAACACGTGTTCGGAGGGGGGCTTAACATTTTCACAGCTGTGCCCTTCTCTACAGAAGCTCGCCTTTCTCTACTTTACAGAATAGAGAAACCGTGCATGAAGGAATGGACGGCTGTATTGTCATCTTGTAAAATATTCTGCAGCTATTTAATTGCATGAAGCCACTTGCACATCATCTGCTGCTATTTCATTGTATTTTTTTTTGCATTTTTATTGAATCAACACTAAGCCACCATTTCCTTCTGCTCTTATTTTATTTTTTTATCGCGTTTATTTTCGTCTACTGCTATTATATTGCATTTATTTTTGTTTTTATTACATGAACACTAAGCCACTTGTATCTCATGTGCTGCAATTTTCTTGTGCTGTGTTATTGCATTTATATTTATTGCGTGAACACTCAGCCACTTGCATATCATCTGTTGTGTTTTTATTGCATTTATTTTTTTTGCATTTATTTTGATTGCATTAACACTGAGCCACGTACTGCCGTTTTCATCTGCTGCATTTCCATCTGCTGCTATTTTATTGTATTTCTTTGACTGCATTTACACTAATCCACTATCTGCAATTTTCATCTGCAGCTGTTTTATTGCATCACTTTCATAAACCACTTTGCACTTCTGTTCTGCTGGTACAGCAGTACATCAGCAATGTCAGTGTTACTTTCACTTCACAATGTTATTTGTAACACTAATATTCTTTTTCCTTTTTCAATTGAAGTCAAAGCACACAGTGAAACGGTTACATTTCCAGCATTTAGCAGACGCTTTTTATCCAAAGCAACTTCCATTCCCTAACTACAGGGGACAGTTAAGGGTCTTGCTCAGGGACCCAGTGGAGGTATTCTGAAGGTAGGATTCGAACCCATGACCTCTTGGTCCAGAGCCAAGTGTACTACCTACAAGTATCCACCACCCCCACCACCCCAAATGAAATGAAACAACGTGCCTTTAGGGTGCAACACAAGAACAGAACAGAACACCACAAGACCACAAGAAAAAACACAAACGCAATGAATACTTTTTATGTTTTGTTTCTATCTTCTTGTCTTTTATTCTTTCTTGTTTCACTGAGCATGCTAAAAAATTTCCCTTGGGATGAGGTGGACATTCCTCCTCCCCCTGTCACGCAATAATCTGTGCAAGAGCCTGTTGGTACTTTGCTGTGCAATTTCTTACCGGGTTTAAATAACGTGTATCACTATGTGCATTATTTTGCTATGATGTGCAATGGTCTACCATGAACAATATTGTGCAATATTCTTATTGGGTGCAAAAACATTATTATTATTATGTGCAATATATTATTTTGTGTAATAGTCTTCCCATGTGCAGTATCATGTGAAGTTTTCTAATGGATGCTGAATCATTTCATTATGTGTAATAGGCTTACCCCGTGAATCTCACTGTTATGTCAATATTACTTTTATACTACCGATCTCTACTATGTGCATCTCTACTATGTCTGATCTCTACATACTCCTAGCTGCAATCTGTGTCATTAGTTAACTATAAGTTACTTATCTATAGTATTAATACCCCTGCATTTGTGTATATAGCAGAGTGCTTTTCATATTGGTTTTTTCTGCAGATTTTTAGATTTTATTTAGACTTTATAATTTATGTTGTTCTTTTCTCTGTGTGTCACTGCAGTCATAACATAACCAATTTCCTACGGATCAATAAAGCTTTCTGATTCTGTTTCAAATTGGCGCAGTTTGTGGCCTAGTAGTTAGGGAGTTGCCCCTGTGATCAGAAGGCCAAGGGCTTAAATCCTAGGACTGCTAGTGGCACCACTGAGGTACCCTTGATCAAGGTACTGTCCCAACACACTGCTCCCCAGGTGCCCTGATTGGTGACAGGATAATGTGCTATATAAATAGAACTTGAACATTGTTCACACTGTGCTATGCTGCGTTCATGGGCGACTATAAGGGGCCACTTTACTTTATTTTACTTTACTTTCAATGTCAATTGGGTTTAAGCACTATAAGTGTGAAGGGGAAGGCAGTAGGGCTTATTCTGCTGAATTGAGACACTTCCTTTAACTGCGCATGTCTGTTTGAAGCCCTCGGCTCCTCACACGTCACTGAGCTGCACTCTAGTTCTCAGCCAGCGTGTAGGAGTCAGACCATCATGAGCTTCTCAACTGAAGAAAGAGGAAACCCCAACACTCTGAGTTACAGGATATTTTACAGTGAGTGGGACATTCACTTCACTCATCTGAACTCGTGAACCTTTTGTAGTTTTTTGCATTTATTGTCACCGCATAGTCTCCTCCACGTGCCACCATTCATTAGCTGCTAACGCCATAGCCAGACTTACTTTCCATTCATTAACTCACTGGCTAGATATGACGTAGATATAAATCGCATCTTATTGTTATATTCTTTGGATAACCGTGTTTTAAAGGAACAGCGTTGTGATCAAGCTGAACTCAAAGCTTTTGAATGCTACCTAAATTATCCATATGAAAGTTTTTTTGTGCTGTGTTATCGAATAAGGAAACGTCTAATGTTTCAACCCTTTCAGGCCTTTCAGTATTATTCTAAGGAGGGTATATAAAGAGGACAAGTTAAACCCAGCAAGGCGGACCTGCCCTGTACAACATAAAAGGAGTCACTGCAGTGGCTTGTCAATGACTTGTGTGTGTGTGTGTGTATATA
>JBBPCY010000150.1:17096400-17106974 GCA_037974405.1 Brachyalestes nurse
TATATGTATATAATTAATATTTTCTGTTTAGGAAATATAATAGATATGCATGTGCTAATAATATTGTAAATAGTTATGCATGTAATAATAGTACACCTCATATTGATATTTCATCATCCAAGAATCCTGCGCCAGTGGTTCAATTAAAAATGACTGCACGATTGCCGGCTGTGCAGTGACGGATCTGACGTCTAAGTAGGGTTAAAAAAAGGTGTTTTACACATGAGTCGTTATACACTATATGGACCAAAGTACTAGGACACAGGGCTTTTCAGGGCTTGGGTTAGGCCCTTACTTCCAGTGACCAACGCCATGCTTTCAACTTTGTGGACTCAGTTTGGGGAATAACCCTTTCTATTCCAGCATGACGGTGTCCCAGTGCACAAAGCAAGATCCATAATGACATGGATTTTGGTGAAGAACTTGACTGGCCCACACAGAGGCCTGACCTCAATTTCTTATGGAATTAATCAGAACAGTTCAGTGATACAGTGTATGTGGCCTAACCGTGACAGGGGTGTGGTCATTTCTTGATGTGGAATAATTGTTGATGCTAGAGTTTGATGATGTGCTATTTGGGCCATTCAGAGGCTCCTTGCCAGGTCATAATATTATCAGTAAAAAAGTTTGAGCTTGATTTAAAAGTAGTCAACTAAAAACAGCTTGAGAGTCGAGTAGAAAAGTGTTGGGCCCAAAGTTCTCTGTGAACCTGCAGTGAAACTTCTAGCATGTCATTATAGAAACTGAAGTTACTTATGCGCAGTTCTTTGTTTTTTGGGAGGATCATTATTGACTAAAATAATAAAGTTTGAGGAGTGCAAACAGCAACAAACCAGGTCCCACTGCAGATAAAACAGAAAGAAAACAAAGCCATTAAAAAGAGATTAGGAGATGTGAAAGACTAAAATATACGTAGCATTTTCTCCCAAATTCACCTGAGCATAAGTAAACATGTGTTCCTTTGAGCATTCAGAGTTTAAATCCATCAGTGTTTATTTCAGGGACATGTGACTGAGTTAATGAAAGTAGTTATTATAAGTTATCGTGAAGTTTGATTTTGTGTTTTATGAGCTCTGAGCCTTTAAACATTTGTGCCTTATGTTTCTGTCTTTTTTCCAGAAAACTCAGATGGGAAATACATTTCACCGTTCCATGACATACCAATGTATGCAGATGAAGCCCAGGTATTCCAAGCCTCCCTTTACATCAGTCTTATGCTTTACTTTACTTGACTGAGAGTTTGTTTCAGTTATTGGTGTAGAGTTTTCTTTTTGAGCTCTTTTCCAACACTGTAAATAGTTTTTTCCCCAGAGGATCTCTTAGGCAATCCATAATCATTTCACCAGCTCACAGTGTCTGTTATTTATGATTTTGTGCAATCAGTGTCGGAACTTTACCCTTTTTAACACAGTGTTGGATATTTGCACTGCATTCACTATTATCTTATCATTATGTTTTCTTCTTATTGGTTGCCATGTTTTTTGCTCACTGAATACTGTACGTTATGCTAGACATTCATTTATGAAGTTTAAATGTTGTAGAAATCATTCATGACTGGCACATTATGCAGAATAATCTGAACCTAAAACTAAATATTGCATGGGAATGACATGTAAAGGGTTCAATCCACAGAACATTTTCTACATGGTTGTTGAAGTTCCACGATGGACCAATGCGAAAATGGAGGTATGACAGTCATAATCAAGTTCAGTACATTCATATTGTAAGGAACATAACACATTTTTGGTTTTCTATATATGCATAACTTATAAGTGCCTGTATTAGGTCATTCTGGTTAACTCAGGACAGTATGTTTTATCTTATTAAACTAACAATTGTTTGCTTTTCAGATTGCAACAAAAGATCCTCTCAACCCAATAAAACAGGACGTGAAGAAGGGCAATTTGCGCTATGTGGCCAATGTTTTCCCACACAAAGGCTACATCTGGAACTATGGCGCAATCCCTCAGGTAAGGCTTATTAATATGATTTATTGTTTCTGCTCAGAGATGTAGTGCCATCATTATTTATCTGAGAAAAATGTGATCACTGCGTTGTCTGCAGAAGAATCTATAGTTATTCATTTTTAATTAGACACTTTGTATCCAAAGACACTTTATGTATGGGCAGCTGGATGGCCTGATGGTTAGGGCCCTCGCGAAAGATACCGTCCCCACACTGCTCCCCGGGCGCCCACTGCTTCACTTGGTGAATGGGTTAAATGCAACACTGTGTGTTGTACTTGTATGACTATGCATGTGATAAATGAAGAGTCTTAATCTAATCTAATCTAATCTGAAAGTAGAGATATGTGCACCGGTTTGTGGACATGTGCATTTGGTTTGAAGATATTGGTCTGGAGATTTGGCATACCATGATTAAGAATTACTAGAAAGTTTAGTTTCTGCACATTGTAATTCAACATATATACTATATATACTATATATGAACCAACTCAGTCTCTCTCTAACCGCCAAAATCAACATTTTCCCCCACTGACAGACGTGGGAAGACCCTGGCCATTCAGACTGTGATACAGGATGTTGTGGTGATAATGACCCAATTGATGTCTGTGAAATTGGTACCAAGGTATGAATTTTTTTTTTTATGCGATTATTTTGTAATTATCCTCACATACACAACAGCTCACATGGTTTTTTTCTTCTCATTTATAAGGTGTGCTCCCGTGGAGACGTTATCAAAGTGAAAGTGCTGGGAGTGCTGGCGATGATTGACGAAGGTGAAACTGACTGGAAGGTTATTGCAATCAATGTTGATGACCCTGAAGCAAAGGACTTGAATGGTATGTTATTGTAACAGAATACAAACCTTTTACATCTCTATTCTTCCAGGATTGGCATCTTTTTAGTTTGTAATCCTTCTCTTTTGTTTGATGACTTGCATTTTAGATATTACTGATGTTCAGCGGCTCAAACCAGGCTACCTTGAAGCCACTGTGGACTGGTTCAGACGGTACAAGGTCCCTGATGGAAAGCCTGAAAACCAGTTTGCTTTTAATGGAGAGTTCAAAGACAAGGTACTCAGTCATGCCTCCTTCCTTCTATAAAAAGGGCTATTTTGATAAAGCTATTATGACGGATGAACCAGTCAAGAATTGTTTTACTAAGCCATTGATACTGAGGTACTGAATCTACCCAGGCTCATTATAAAGAGCACTTATCTGTGCTCTATTTTGATGCAGTGGTATGAATGGTTAATGGTAATACACCACATTGAACTTTCTCAACAAGTGTTTGTTTAAATTGCTGAAATCAATGAACATTATCTGATGGAAGTGTTTACTGTTTCCCTTTCAGTTGTATATTAACTTCTCTACACAGTATAAAACGGTTTTGAACTGAAACCCTTCCCAGCAAAATAAATTATTTTTCGGCTTGTTCACAGGAATTTGCCATTAAGACTATCAAAAGCACTCATGAGTTTTGGAAAGCACTTATCTCACAACAGACTGGTGCAGGGGAGCTGAACTGGTAAGCCCTTTTTGACCACTTTCTAATAATTCCTGCAAACCTGGAAAAATCTGGAAATTTGTTCTCAGGCATTCCCTTTGAGTCTGTCTGTATAATGTATGGTATTTTGTCATAAATGAGTAGCCCTCACACTGATTGATTGCCAGCCATTAATGTTAGAGTCTATGGCAGCTATTAAAATTGAATGTGTGGGGACACCAAAACATTTTGGTTTTAAGATTGTTCACATGAAAAATAAGATTTAAAAAAAATCGTTATTCATGGTAACACATGACTTAACACGTATTCACTGAACATTAATATTCACCTCACTGGTCACAGCAGCTCTCTAATGCAGCATCCTCTAGAGTAGTGAAATGGTGCATACAGTGTTCAAGTCAGGGTGATATTTGTTGATGCATTTTAATTGCTAGCTGTTTTGTTGCTACACTGTTATTAGTTACATTTGCTGAGTGTTTTGATGGCTGCTATATGATGCCACATGGCACGTTATTTATTTATGAATGGTAGTCCTCCTTTTAAAATAGAATAATCTTAAGCTGGGAAAAGTTTGGAGCTTTGTAATAAAAATAACTCCTCTGTTTTATATACAATATTCTAAAATGGCACACTTTATCTTACACAGAGATCTGTGTCAGTAAACACACAATGCATGACTTTATTATGTTTTTCTTGTCATTAAAAGTATTATTATTAGAATCTGTGACGTGGTTTTGAGACCCAGTGATCTGACAATGAACTGACTTGTCTTTTTTCCCATTTATTCTTCAATTTTTCTCTGTCCTGCTATGCAGCAAAAACACTTGTGTATCGGAGGCAGGCAGTCCATTCTGCTTCTCGCCAGAGGAAGCCAAAGCAATCGTTGACAGCGTAAGGATATTTTTCTGTGAATGATTTAAAGACATGTTTTGCATTACAGTGTGTGATACTGGTGAATGACTACAGGAACTAAGGACCAGTGCATTTCCCACTATGTCATGCAAATGTGTAAACTTGAGAAATGTATCATAGTGGTTGACAAGGATTCATATCTTTCATATCTCAGAGAATACATCACAACAGGCAGAGCTTTAGTATACACCACTTTCTTAGGTGCAGTAGTCTTGTAAATACATTTTATCAGGTTCACTTACCATATAGGTGCACTTTGTAGATTGCACAATTGTATTGTAGTCCTATACTGTTGTACATCACAAGCCAGTGTCCATTTGATCCACATACAAACTAACATGCATCTACCATGTCAGCAAATGGCTTGTCAATGTATTTGAAGAACTTGTTTCTAAATACAGTTCTGCTTTTTTCAGAAAGTATCCAGTTATGACTGAGGATGTTTTAGGACCAAATAATAGGATTTTGCACGGATTATATATCTAATGACTGACACAATTGTACAGTATATGTAATGAGACTGGTAATAAAGAAAATAAACAAATGAAAAAAAGTGCAGGACTACAACCCTGAAACAAATTATTTTCACTAAGATAATCCAGGTCACTGTCACTGAAGACAAGAATTTGTTTTATATTGTCTGATTGGTAAACATGTTGCTGTTGCTGTAAAGGAAAGAAAATATTCCACAGTGATTTAATGTGTCAATTGCAAAGTTGATTCAATTCAATTTTTTTTAATCTTACTTTTTCCTGACACTTTTAGACTTCTCCCTGTGGTGATGCAGGATCCATTCCAGACTCAGGTATGCAGGTCTTTGCTTTTGTGTAGTTAGGCCTATTTTTTTTTCTCACTATATTGTAACTGTATCTGTTTCACAGATATAACAGCTTGTTAGGAAAACATTCATACCATGTAATAATCTCACTTACACGTTCAGTTTCAGCTTTTGGTTTGCTGCGTTTTAACCAAACCCAAATTTCTTCTCAAACAAAGACTTGCAAAGCAGGTTTATCAGGTATAAGAGCAAGTTTAGTGACGTCAGCAAATACTGCCGCAGTGCTGAACCAATGAATCTGCCTGCATTTCTCAAAAGCCTTGCTCAAAGACCGTTTCTAACCAGATGAACTTGTATTAGTGTTTTTGTCTCCTGGTAGATAAATATTGGACAGATTTAAATGCAATAACTTTCTTTTTTCATGTCTTCTCTTTCAGTCGACAAATGGTTTTATTATGAGAAGAAATGATGAAAGAAGAATGCAACATGGACCAGTTTGATCTCATCTGTTTAGATTGTGTGTATAGGCAGAGAGGGGTAGTTTACAGGTTCCTGAAAGTGTCATGTTAACAGTAAGAAGGTAATATAGGTCTTTAAATGTATTTTTTCACTTATTTAATCAAGGGGTCATTAGATACTGTATGCTGTTTAACAGAGAGGAAAATCAACAGTCTGGTCAAACTCAGGTACTGTATGGTTGCTTCAATAAAGTTTTGTTCTGTTTAGACATGTTTCTCTGTTTCTTTCTTCCTGATTGAGGTTATTAAAATTAAAGTTGAGGTCATGCACATAGAAAACGAGTTAACAAATTATTGACAAAAAAGTATTGGGACAATTAACCTTTACACCAACAGGGACTTTGACACTGCATTCAAATACATTGGCTTTAATATGTGGCTGGTCTCCCCCTTTGCAGCTATAACAGCTTCCATTCTTCTTGGAAGGCTTTCTGCAAGGTTTTGGAGTGTTTCTGTGGAAATTTGTGGCCGAGTGTGAATTATCCCTCCATAATTGGGGTGTAGTGCCTTCATAACACTTTTAAGAACTCCCCCCAAACTGTTATTTTTGTGTCTTTTGGGGGGAGGGAGTCTGAGTCTTGATCGGGGGGTACAGTACCCCCCCGTGACCCCTGTAATTCCAACCATAATTTGTAGCCATTGATTCTGTAGAGCATTTATGAATTCGCGCACTGATGTTGGACGAGAAGGCCTGGCTCATAATCTCCTTTCCAGTAAAGTTTTTCCACACAGAACTCATCCAACCATGTCTTTATGGAAATGGTGCACAGTTATGCTGGCATAGAAAAATGCTTTTCCCTCAAACTTCATATAGTTGGAAGCGTCCAAAATGTTTTGAGATTGTCCTTCACTGGAAGTAAGGGGGCTAGCCCAAACCCTGAAAAACAGGTATGTCCCAATACTTTTGTCCCTATAGTGTATCAGTTATTCCAATAATAGTGAAGGACAAAGGTAGAATTCCGCCCCACAGCCGGACTGTAGAGGAGCAGCTCAGCTTCTCCTACTTTCCACAGCAGCTTCACTGTCAGCCACAGGAGGGGGCTGTTCCCAGTTCTCTCCGAGGGGTCTCACTATACGTGGCTGCATTTTGTTTACCTGGAGGATTAGGTTAGAAATTGACCATTTCCGATCTCTATCTGTGAGTTCAACACCGCAGACTTTGGGCTAGAGCCATTGATTAGCTCAGAAATTTCTCTAAAGGTCAATTTTTGACAAAGAAGCTGAAGATCGATCGAAGGAGACTGAGGTGGGTTGTAAAAACGTGTTTCCTTTTGAAATGGGTCATTTATATTGGAATGTGGTTAAACATTGCGGTACGTGGTACAGCTTAATCCAAGGGAATAATAAAGAATGTCAGTCATTTGTGGTGTGTACCGTTTTATTCCTGTTTGTTACTTTTTCCCTATAAAATAACAGATGTAATGAGGGTAAAGATCGAGAACACCACCTTGGTATCTCCTCCCTGATTTGGAAACAGATGTTGGGGCGTTTAGTTTACCAGAACAGACTGTTGAAGGTTCAGCACAAAGGCTCGGTTCGGTGTGAAATGTCTAAACGAGACTCTAGACCATGTCCGAAAGCAGTTCATGAGCTTGTGCTTTTTTTCCAGTTCAGTAAACCTTCTCTCGTTTGAGTGACAGAGCTGTCTGCCTGCCATGGCTGGAGGGTATCCTGTGGCGAAGATCACTAACTGTTACCAGTTACTTGTGAAAGTTGTGTGTAGGACACCAGACGAAAACACTACAGCACTGTGGATTTTCTTTTTTCTCTGAAATAAAAAAGTCTGTCCGAAACACGTAAGCAGTGTGGACCATAATCCAGCAGTCATGCAGAAAGTTTTAACTTCTTTGTGAAAGTGCTGTTCGGTTACACGGTAACGTTAGATTTACTTAAAGAGCTCTGTTACCAAGGTAACGCAGTAGTAGTAGTATTGATACTTTCTCTATTATCAGTGATATAATTACTGGTATTATTACTTCAGTATAATTATTTTTGACACTACTGACAACTACCACCTACTTCTAATTCCTAGAATTTATTATTATTATTATTATTATTATTATTATTATTATTATTATTATTAGTAGTAGTAGTAGTAGCTGGTGGCCTGCGACCAGAAGGTTGTGGGTTCGAATCCCAGGACTGCTAGTGGTACCACTGAGGTACCCTTGAGCAAGGTACTGTTCCCACGCACTGCTCCCCCAGCACTGTGTTCCTGGCAGCCCACTGCTTCACTTGGTGAATGTGTTAAATGCCGAGAAAGAATTTCACACTGTTCCCATTGTCCTGTGTGTCCATTAACTTATTATTACTTGTATCTGTACTTGTATTCACCTCTATCTCACCTTATTTTAGTCTTAACTGTTTTATTATTTCATTTCAATTATTTGGCAGTACTGTACATGCTCATGGTCATGTCAGTAAAGCTCTTTGAATTTAATTTAACTTAATTTAATAGTATCTTAAAAGTATAAGGATAACATCTGAAACCTTGGGAAATTGTGGCATTTGTTAATGAATCACTGTCTCTGTGTTTTAATTGTCTTTGTGTTTTCATAGAATCACAGCAACATGTCTTTCCTATGGGATTGGATCTACAGGGGAGTCAGTGGTGTATTACACATGTTAGGTAAAGTGAAATCCCTCTCACACTGGAGAGTGTCCATATATACTATACTATTGGTCTAAAATAAAACACTAAAGCTACCAGTTCCAATTGGTAAGCACTACAAATGTTGTGATGAAATAAAAAGTAAAAAGTTTCATGAACTGAATCCACCAAAGGTTTACTTGGAATACATGGAACTGAGTTTAATTAGTTACCCACATCTGGGTCAGCCTTAGCGCTGATTCTTTTGCTTAAGTGATGACTGGGCCTGTAAAAAGCACTTCACACTGGACATAACTGTCCACACTGCTGTTTTCTTGCTTTCTCTTTAGGACTACACTCAAGGACTGGAAAGCTGGTTTTCCTCGGGTTAGACAATGCAGGAAAAACAACGTTACTGCACATGCTTAAGGATGACAGACTTGGACAGCATGTTCCAACTCTTCATCCCAGTAAGTAGCTATTTGCAAGCTTTTGCAGGTGGAAGCTTTTTACCGATAGAAACTGCTGGAGAAAAAGCTTTGTAAATGTAACATGCTTATAAATGTGCTGTAGAAAACTTAGATATCCTGATGGTCAGTCTGTGATTGTCATTTCTATCAGCTTCAGAAGAGTTGACAATTGCGGGGATGACTTTCACAACATTTGACTTGGGTGGACATGCACAAGGTAAGCACAAATCCAGCAGTTACTGATATGTCATTGAAGTTCTGCACCGTGATTAATTTAGACTTTATAAAGCATGTTGGAGAAAAGACGTGTGGACACCTAGTGATGTCATTGTCCAAAGTGCAGTATAGGTTTGATTATGTGTATGACTGGGCAGTTTTTCACTGGTAGGGTTAATTGATCATTTCCCCATTTATGGTCTGTAAATGTATATTTACTTTCCAACTACAGCCAGAAGAGTTTGGAAGAATTACTTACCAGCCATACATGGAATCGTCTACCTTGTGGATTGTGCTGACCATGAGCGTCTACTTGAGGCTAAAGTAGAACTGGATGTAAGCTAGTTTTTTAAGTACTTCATTCTTTGTGTGTCCTTTACCAAGACACATTGGCTACTGTGTTTGAAAACTATGTTTTAATTTAATTAACTTTATTGTATAGGCTCTGTTAACTGATGAGACCATTTCCAACGTGCCTATCCTCATTTTGGGAAATAAAATCGACCGACCAGAGGCAATTAGTGAAGATGCATTGAGAGGGATGTTTGGTCTGCATGGAAACACTACTGGAAAGGTAATAAAATGATTAATAAGCCATATAAATATGATAACTGTTTTAAAGCCACTTATGTGAACTTCCAGGATGAGCTTGATTACTCATATTGTTTAATTGTTGTTGTTGACTGTAATTGTTTGAATGACTAATACAAATTCGAAATGGTCTTTGTGTTTGTCCTCAGGGGAAAGTATCACTGAAAGAACTGAACCTGAGACCAATGGAAGTTTTCATGTGCAGCGTTTTAAAGAGGCAAGGTTATGGGGAAGGTTTCAGGTGGCTTTCTCAATACATTGACTAATTATCAGTATCAGCTATGCTGAATTGTTTAATACCCCAAACCCGTCTGCCTTTATGTACTAAGGATTCCCGCCTCAGGAGATTTAAACACAATAAAATGTGTATCCTAGTGAGAGATGTTTTAAACTGAGCCATGAATACATTCTTTAGAATCTGGGAATTTATTATATCACCAAAACTGGTAACTGGTGGGCTAATTTTGCATGGTGACTTTTCCCCTTTGAAATATAAAGAATGAAAAAAATATGTGGTAGCTTTTCCCTGAGCAAGGTCCTTTTGAGAAGACAACAGAATACTCATTGGGTACTTTTACTGCCTTTTACATACCCTGCCATAGAAATATGTAATACAACTCAATATACATTTAGTAGCAGCTGTGTATTCAGTTGGAACTAAGTAGTTATTAATTGTGCCACAATATAAACTCGTGTCATGGAACGAAATCATCAATGGCAAGAAAGACAAAGTGCAATAACTTGGCTTACATAAACTTTTTTTAAGACAATGTCAACATTTTATCTCTGTGCCTTAATGCTGGTGTTGTGTTAGTGTGGTAACATCATGCCAGTGTTTCATTTCCAGTTCAAGGAGAGGCTTGATTGCTTGATTGTGGATTTGCAATGCATGCTTATAAAACTTTGCTATTAAATTACTTTGTGTTGAACACTGAAACTCAGGCATGGTTATTTAGTATTTAAATATATTTTAACCCCCCCCCCCGACCCCGAGTGCGGGACTAAGGGGTAGATAATGGATGGATGGAT
>JBBPCY010000150.1:17109425-17149961 GCA_037974405.1 Brachyalestes nurse
CCCCCCCCGACCCCGAGTGCGGGACTAAGGGGTAGATAATGGATGGATGGATGGATATATTTTACATTTTTATATTTCCAAGACTGCATTACTTTAAATACAGTAGTAAATTGAAGCCAATGGATTTCAGTGTGAAACTGCCTCATTTATTTGTGCAATAATAGGTACTTTTTGAATGTCACTATTTACATGCAGTTGTGATATGAGAGTACACAAAAAGCACAAAGGCAGCCTTTCAATTAAGGTCCACGTGTGCAATACACAGAATGTCAAATTTAACCGGTTATTTTTCACGTGCAGTATTTGTACATATTGTGAAAATATGACTGCTTACACTTGAAACTTGAAATTTTTGCTAGTGGCACAACTTTAATGGCATGTTATGTAGGAGACACAAATATAGATTATCATTGTAATGTTTTGTTTATTCTTTATCCAGCCAGTTTACTTTCACCGTAAAGAAATGCATTAAATAAAATAAAGTGCATTAGAAATGAATTGAATGGAAGATTCAGGTATAATGGGACGTCAGGTGATAGGGGACACTTTAAGAACCTTGTGCTGACCCGATATTTATAGGTGGTGTGTGGCAATAAACTGGCAGGTCAGGGTGTGTGTATATACAAGTTTGGTGATAATAAACTGGCAAGTATAAACGTGTGTGTGTTTGTGTTTCTATCTTATTTAATTTACTGTGGAAATGACTATTTGATATTATGCATTGCATAAACTGTAATATTGTGCATGGCCTCAACACCTGAATATATTTTGTATTATAAAGAAAGAGAGAAAGAAAAACATTTTGCTGGTGTTAGTCAGTGTCTTACCGGTTTGCATAATGGGTTTGCGTAACAGGAAATTCAGGTTTGTACTTGGATCCATAAAACTAACATCTCTCTTTACTTTATCAGCTATATCAAAATTATAATTATAATAATTATAATGGTATTTTTTCAGGATTGCATCATTTCATGTGGACACAAAAGTAGGTCAGTTTAAATGATAAGAAACAGATAATAGTAAAAAGAAATGGACTACAATAAAATCAATGGAATATTAACTATACAGACAAAAGTATTGAGACACTTGACCTTTACGACAATTGGTCTCCTTTCGCAGCTATAACAGCTTCCACTCTTCTTGGAAGGCTTTTCATGAGATTTTGGAGTTTCTGTGGCCAATCAATTTGTAGTGCATTTATGAGGTCAGACACTGGTGTCGGACGAGAGGACCTAGCGAAGAATCTCTGTTCCAGTTCATTCTGTTCCCGTGTTGAATGGGGTTGACACAACTCATACAACCACGTCTTTATGGAGTTTTTGTACACCGGGGCACAGTCCTACCCAAACTATGTTGGAAGTGTCCAAAATGTATTAAGGGGTTGGTTTCACAAAATAACGGCCACTTAATTCAAATTAAGGGTTTTGGTGTATTTTCATGGGTAAATTAAGGTAGGGTTAAACACATTTTAAGAACATTCATACTGATAGCTGGGTTCAAAAGACTCTCAATCCGTGATTCTCACGTTGACCACTTTCAACTATTACACGTTTATGCAACTTGCTTTTCAGCGGTCACGCTCTTCTCTCGTCCAATGAACAATCGTGTTACTAAGTAGGTCCCATAGACTAGCCAATGGGGTACGAGCTACACAATGACGTGTTTTCTAAACAAACCCTGCAGAATGTGCCCTTTTACAGTGGTGGACGTTCGGCTAAATCTCTTCTAAAGTGTCTAAGCCGAGTTTTTTTTTTTTATTTGGTGTGTCCTTCGAATCGAAAGTTGGGTGTTTTACTACTGCTCCTCTCCGGGGATGTTTTTGGTCCTCTAATGGAGGTCGTGGTTCTGTCATTTAGGGTAACCGCAATATAAAACTCAACTGTTTAATCTGTGAGTTGACTGAATGTTTCTGAATGTTAATCTCAGTACCATATCATCTGCCGTTATTTTATTTCATTTATTTTTATTGCATTACCACTAAGACACATTCATAAGACATTTTTGCACTACTGATATTTCTGTTTTCTTGTTATCTTTTATCCCTTCTTGTTGTACTAAGCATACCAATGACACAAGAATTTCCCTCTGGATAAATAAAGTTCTTCCTTATCTTATCTCTTAATTTCAGAGTGTGTCATCGGGATGAAAGTTCATCTCAACATGTCGGTGCTGAAGTAGAGCTGCCCTGAACTAAACGTGCCCAACACAACAGACCTACAAATTACAAAAGAGGCACTACAACAACTGTCCAGCATTTCGGTTGACTGCACAGTGTTAACAACGAATGAACATGTCAGTGGAGGAAAGTTGCTGTGTTGTCACTGTTTCAGAGAGCAGCTGCAGTCCTAAGCAGCCAAGTCCACTGAGCTGCAGCGGAGTCATTATAAACCAGCAGTCCGGACTAGTGCTGTGTAGCGGTTTAGTGTTTTCTTCTTTCTTAATCCACAAAGAACGGATAAACTCAAACCTGAAGGTTCTGCATGCTAACAGCTTCAGCAGCAAGATGCAAGTCTCTTTAGATTGTGCAGACATGACACCAGACGAACACGCAAGCACCACTCCCAGCATAAAGCACCCACAACCCAAAAGACATCAAAACGCTGAGCTACTCCTGATGGTCAACTGTGTGGAGTTTCAGGAGGCTTTTCAAACAATATTCTTGGAAGCAGAAAAGTGGAGCTTTTACAGTGGTGATGAAGATGAATTTCACTTTGACTCTGTTTTCTTGAGTTGGTTTGCAGTTCTGAAAGTGCCAAGCCTCTCCCCAAGTACCCGACATGGTACTGTACCCTGGGTGAAGAGTACAGCCCTTAAAAAGGGCCATGCTGTCCTTGCTTGTGGGTCTCCCTTTGGTTCCTTCTGTCCAGATCTCTTCATGAGCACTCTGAGCAAAGGCATTGTGAGTAATCTGGCAGGGGAGGAGAACGCCCTGATCTTGACAGATGCCCGCTGCCTGCCTGGCACTGAAGGAGGAGGCCTGTTTGTCAGTAATGGAGACAAGCCGCATCTTGTAGGACTCATTGCTTCACCACTATGTTGGAAGTCAAGTGAATGGATTGGCCTGGCATTAGTGTGTTCGTTCCATTTGGTTTTGAAAAATGTACTACAGGCTGTAGCATCTCATCAGTCACTGAGAGAGCTCTCAACACCCTCACTTGCTGACATCCCTCAAGTCCGATCCAGTGCAAACCAAAAGTCAGGCAATGGAAAGTACCCCACGGTGGCTGTGGTCGAAAGTGGCCAGCTGTGGGGTTCTGGAATACTGCTAAACCCACATGTACTTTTAACGTGTAGACATGTGGTCAATGGAAAACCATCTCTTCAAGTCAGAGTCAATGCCAGTAAAAGGTAGTGTCATTGCAATGACTTTGTGGAATGAAGAATACAGTCTCAAGCTGCACCATATCTTCAGTGTACTCACTGCCTTATATTTACCAGGTTTTTGACAGTCAGTGGTCGGGTCCTGTACTCTTCTAAGGCAACTTCTCCATATGATGTTGCTGTGGTGCAGCTTCAAGAGCCCTTCCCAGATGTTGTGGTGCCACAGTTAGCCACCTGTTTTCACCCTGGTAAGCATGCATAATTGATATTAATAACTGCAGGTTAGCTAATAGGAAACATTCGGTATGATTTTAAAACTACAGAGTTGTGATGCTACCATTTGAATGGAATAGGCCAATTCTTTGTTTACGGTCCTTTAAACCTTTTAGGTATCAAATTGTAGTTATAATACTGCAGTTATAAGACACCAAAATCATGAGTCTGTACATAACACTCTAAATATTTTCAACCCGTAGCTGATGTACACCCATTTAGTTTTACTTTTTGCAGCATTACTTAAAAATCACTAACACTGGTCTAATTTTTCTGTGTGAATTGTTGTCTGTAAGCAAGACTCAGAGTCCCGTGATTTATCTTGGCCATTGTTATTACTTAAAAAGTTTGCTTGTGACTAACTAGTTAAAAATGAATGGATTCAAGAAGCATTCTCCCAACATGAAACAGAAATATACACACATATTATAGTTGCAAAAATGTCACAGTTACATTTCACAGTTGCGAAATGTTTTTAGAACGCACGTATCGTTGGTAGACAAACAGGTGTTTATTGTGGTAGGTGTAGAGAGAGCTTAATAAGAACCTCAGAAGAAGAACTGACAGAGCACCTTTTGGCTTAGAGTTGTAAAAAAGGGAAATCCTTCCTTTTCACTTTCTCTCCTCAAATATGTCAACTAAGCTTTGGATAAAAGAATGAATATTCAGAAACCTGTGATCCTTTAAAAGAAACTGTTTCAAAAAATGCATTATAACTAAATAAACATTTTGTCACAACATAAACAATATGCTTATTTCTGTTTGTAGGTGAGGATGTGGTTGTGTTGGGTTATGGTGCTTTAGGTAAAACATGTGGCCCCTCAGTGACCTCAGGAATCCTGTCCAGAGTCATCATCAAGAATAATAAGCCAGTGATGCTTCAGACCACATGTGCAGTGCAGTGTGGAGCCAGTGGTGGTGCTGTTATCCGTGCCAGCACTGGGGAGTTGCTAGGTAACTTATAGTTTCAAATGTTTATCTGACATAGTCTTAATTTGTGCAGCAATTCCAGTCCATTACATATCTGTATTACAATACTAAGATAGTCTAGACAATCAAAGAAGCTTTTTGTTCAGTATATCACACTCCTTTTTTAGCAGCATGAAGTTTCTCGACTTCACTCAGTAGGGGGCGTTATTTAACCAATATGAAATTTGGAAAAAAGGTGAAATCTAGAAAATGTTTTGGAATTTGCCTAACAAGGTGTAGTTTCAGATCTTCATACACAGTGTAAGAGACATGAAGAACATAAGGAAGCATGAAACACAGTTTTAAATGATTATTTCATCCAATGAATGATAACAGTTTTGCAACACATATCACCCATGTGGAAAAAGTAATTGCTCCCTAAACCTCCTTTAGCAGCAACATCCAGACATTTACTTCACCTAGAAAAGAAATGAGTGCCTAACAATGCTATGGAGGACCTTTTTTTCATTGCACAATTGTTTTAATCATCCACTTTCAAGCATGAACTGTTCTCTTAAGCTCCTGCCTCAGCATCACACTGTTGTTCTGTTGTTTTGAAGTCAGATCTTTTACTAAGCCATTCCAAAACTCTAATTTTGTTGTTTTTGAACTATTTAGAAGCGGGGTTACTCTTTTGCTTTGGATAGTTGTCTTCCTGCATTACCCAATTGCATTCAAGATTCAGATTATCAGAGACTGATGGCCAGACATTCTTTTGCAGGATTTTCTGGTAGAGAGCAGAATCTGTGGTTCTGTCAATTAATCTCTATTTAATGGTGAAGTAATGTATGCTCTCTTTATCTGATACACGTGAGGTTTGCGGTTCCTTAGATGTTTCTTTGGGATGACTCGCACGTTTAAAGAAATTTTGCTAGGCCACTTCTGGAAAGATTTAACACAGCTCTGTTGTTCCAAATTTGAAGATAAAAAATGTATTTTGTGTTTATTCAGGTTGTATTTGCCTGAATTTTAGTTTTTATAAGATATTTGTGACAAATATCTAAAAATAGGAAGAGGCAAATACTTTGTCACAGCATTTCCCGAAGTCTAGCAGCCAGGCATAAATGTATTTTCTTTTATCCAGGTATCGTGTCCAGCAACACAACAGACTTTGCTGCGAAGGTTACGTATCCTCACCTAAACTTCAGCATTCCAGTGTCTGTTTTGGAGCCATTACTGGATCATTTTGCCCAGACAGGAAATCCTGCCTTGTTTCAAGCCTTGGACAGCGTAGATGATGAGGTTAGGAGAGTATGGAGACTTCAGATTCCTCAGAGTAAGCTATGAATATTTCCTTTCATTCATAATAAAAGTGTGAATGTTCACATTGCCTACTATTACATTCCACCCCAGCATTCTCAGACGGACTGATCTTTTTTTGAATGCTGATGGTCTCATTGTTAAATAGAAAGGAAAAGGAAGTGAAAGATTCACCTTTTGATTTGGACTAATAAAAATGTATTTTGTCATAAAATGAAATCTAGATTGTGTTTAAGCAGTGTTTTTATATTCCAAATAAAATGTTCCACTGTTCCACTTTCCTTCAAATGAAGATGTGATAGCTTCAAGGGAGCACTGAATAAAACGGGAGCTTAAGGTTGAAAAGTGAAATACAATAATTCTGAAGTGATTTTTTTTCTCTACTGTTCCTGTGCTTGTACTTAAGCTACACCCTCCCAGTCTAAAGTGGCCAGCAGAGTCCTCTGCAGGCTTGAACCTGTAACTCCTGAACACACTCTGAAAGCTGAACACACATCCACTGCTCTGCCATGTGTAGCGACTTTAAGTAACTTATTTCTAATGCTTGTCATAAAGTTTTTTCCCCAAACCAGGAGTGTCTTGTAGTGCTGGGGCTTATCAGTTTTCTCTGTACTCTGCCATGTTTCATGTGAGGACTATTGCTGCCTTTGAGAAGATTGTATATAGTAACTTCCACTTGCTTGTAAAATCTTAAGGATTTGTCTCAATTAAAATACTTAAAATTAAAGCAGCATCATTAATTTAAAACAAAATTTAAATTCTGCAACTGTCAAAGTTTACAAATAAGATTTAAAAATTTCCTTGAAGATTCGGCCCTTGTCAAAGTTGATCACGTCCTTGTGCCTGATTGCTGATTGTTTTGTGTTAGTCATTGGTGGAAAAGATGAAAGGTTACTGTATCTTCTAGAATTTCCCAGAGTAGAATGTAAATGGATTTAAAGGAAGTATCTGTAAAATGCTTGGGAAATGTCCCTGAAAACACAGACAAGTATTTGTTTTTATGATATTCCCCTATGTATCCTGTTTTTTTGTAATAGTAAGATACTAAAAGTATTGTATTTAAAAGCCCTGTAACCAGTAATATCAAAGTTACAGGTGTGACCCAGTGAGTGATGTTACGGTGCCCTCCACAATTATTGGCACTCTGTATATTGATTAGTATAATGGGTTTTGGTGAAGTGACTCTTACATTGAAAAAAAAAAGAATCTGATCTTTAATTTAACTAAACTCATTCAGAGGACAACAAATACTTCATCAAGAAATATTTGTTCTCAGCAAAAACATAATTGACCCCTGCTTTAAATACTTTTACTTTCCCACTAAAACAGCACTAAGTCTTCTCCTATAATGTTTTAAAAGAATACAGAGCAGGGCATCTGAGACCATTCCTCTTTTCAGAATCTCTCCAAGTCATCCAGATTATTATCCTCTCTTGTGCCGGTCAAGTCATGGGTTTTCAGAGGGGTTCCTGTACAGAGAATCAGATGGCCATGGCAGAAGCTTGTTTCTGTGGTCAGCTAACCATTTATGCATTGATTTGGACGTTGTCCTGCTGGAAGATCCATTGATGACCTAGTTTTAGTTTCCTGGCAGAGGAAGCAAGATTTTGATTTAAAATGTCCTGGTATTTCATGGAGTCCATGATGCCATGTGCCCTAACAAGGTTTCCAGGGTCTTTGAAGAAAAAACAGGCCCATAACATCACAGAACTTCCAACATATTTTACAGTCAAGACAAGATTCTTTTCATTATAGCCATCCTTCTTTTTATTCTAAACCCACCTTGAGTGTTTACTGCCCCAAAGCTCAGTTTTTACTTCATCAGATTATATAAGAAATTCTAAACACTTACGTATGTGGTTAACGTCCAGAAAAGGCTTTTTTTTCTGCCATACCTTCCAAATAATCTGTTGACATTGTCACACTCTAGTCAATTAAAAATATATACTGTTTAATTGGGAATCATGCTCCCTCTACCTGGTGTTCACTACATTTTCCAAGAGTTTTAGTTGATTTGTTTTTCTCTGAATAAATTTATTTGAGATTTGGTAAAGATGGGATTTTTCAGCCTGGGATGAAGCTACTTCACAAGGGGTGCCAGGAAATGACAAACTATATGAAAAGCATTGTTTATTTGTGTTTCACAAAATGTACTTGGTATCTCACTTGGGTAGTATAAAACGAGCCATGAAATAGGTGCAGACAATGAACAGTTTAAAGTGCAAGGGCCTAAGAGATGTGACTTTTCATGCAAATCATTCTCACATATTATGTCTTAAGTCTATTTAAAGAAGAATAAAGGCCAGATCAAAAAGAGACATTCTGCCGTGCTGCCCGAGGCATTTCACTCTTGATTGAAGACACTGATTACTGCAGTTGTGGATGACTCACTTTTACTGGCCAAGTTAATGGCGTATTCTAAACATTGTCTATTTCTGTTTCTGGCTGGACTGTTCATAATCTTGACTGGAAGTCAAGAGTCTTTCTATATACATGAAGACAAGCAAACAGCCTGTTGTTGTTTAGGTAGGTAGTACGTACCAAAGTAACATCCACATTAATGCAGAGACTTAAGATTTTGGCCGGAACGTTGCCTAAAACATCCTTCCAGAGATAAGCATTGGCACCTATCTACATGATAAAAAAGAAAAATTGATTCATTTGACCAGGTCTGCTGCTACACAGCCCCATAGGCAGTAATCTAAGATAGAGCGTGTGTTCTTACACCTTTCTGTCATAGCCAGCATGAACTTTCCATCAATTTGTGCTACAGTTGCTCTTATGTGGCATCACTCCTTGGACCAATTTTGGTACTGACCAGTGCGTACCAGGAACATCTCACAAAACCTAGTCATCACAGTATGGCCCTTGTCTACCTCACTCAGATGCTTACGCTTGTCCATTTCTCTTGCTTCTAACATATCCACTTCAAGAACCCACTGTTCATTTGCTGTCTAATGTATCCCACTCCTTGACAGGTGCCATTGTAACAAAACCATCAGTGTTATTCTGAGTGTGCGTATTTTTCCCCTCTCCCTCTAATTTTCTTTGAATAAATATTAGTTGTTGCCAATTCTGACATCTGACAAGCTTTTAAAGCTCTGAGTCAAGAGAGGGCAAAGAAGGTTAGGGCTAGTTTGTGCTTACTCATGTGACATTGCTTGGATTCAAGCTTGGACACAGCGAATGATTAAGAGTCCAAGAGAATACGGTTCTCGGGCCCAGTGCCTTTAATCATAATCATACTGAGGCAAAAAAGAGGACATTTGGACAAAGAAACATGCAACTAAATGCAAATAGAATGTGACTGCAAGGGCAAATACACTTCATCTGTATAATCCAAGTATTGACAATGATGGTGTTCATAGGTCAGTACAGTCATTCCAGCTAAACCGTAGCATCTGGGGTCACACTCCTGTACACTGTGGAGTAAGACATTCTGAAAAAACCAAGCTCAAAGACTACAGTGATAGACCTAATGATGAACATTACATTTTCATTTAATACCTTATCAGTTGTTCTTACTGCAATAATATCATTGATAGCTAGTCGGTATCTGCTGTTTATTTGAAAAGAAGACAAGCATGTTACACCAAGAATGTGTTTGTTTCTGAGGTAAAAACTGCACTGAATTAGATACAAACTCCCATTTCTTAGGGCATCCAGCTTGGGTCTATCTGAATGTATTACCGTACCAGATAAAATCTATAATTCATACTCACTTAAGCTCTGCATGTAGAGCATTACATGCAACCCTAATTTTCTTCATGGTGAGCAGAGACCGAAAAGCATTCTTCAGAGCTGTGCTCTTACAGGGGGAAGTCTAAGTACGGCATCTTTGTTGAGTATTTTTTATGCATTGAATGATTTCTTGCTAAATGAACTAACACCATAGTCATCTGATAATCTTTAAAGATCAATTTTATCCACAAAACACAAAAGCAGGGTTTATACTCAATGTCTTGTTGCAGGTATATGGTACATGAATGTATTTTCCTCCCCCCAATGTAAACCAAGACTATAAACCCCTGCAGAAAAAATATTTACAACTGGTAAGATTACAATAGACTTATATTTCACCATGGATGATATGAGGTTCTGATTAGCGGACAGATATAAAGACAGACTGGTCCCTCTGGGTGTCTGTGGGGGGATTAGTGTCAGGTTGTAAATCTTATTCTCCACACTGCAATTCATACATGCATTCATAGTGAGACAATGCACTTCAGCTTAAACTACTTAAGTTAAGCAGATTCCATTATGATAGAAATCTGAACCTAGAGAATGTGACTTCATTTCATAGAAGACAAGAAGGATCTGAGGGATTTCAGGGTTGGTCTGTGTCAAGACGTTGTTTACTGGAAAATATGCTGTAGTATATTCAGTCTCAGTAGGATTTAATCATTACTAATGCACCAAAATGCTTTGAATACATTTGTATTATTTTACAAATAATGAATGTTAAGTCCATACCGTTCGCTCAGACTTTCTTACAGAACAGCCTTAAATCTGCTGAAGTTGTGACTAACAAGAAATACATTATGAAGCTGCCCAAATGAGAAAATGAACGCAAGTTAAACAACAAAGAAAGTATCACTTGTGAATGTTTGAATATTTATTGTTAAGACTATGCCCTATAAATGAATGTAGGGGTTCTGGGTGGCCAGATAATGTGTTGGGACAGCAGAAATGTGGCTACAGCTTTCGGGGTAATTTTGGCTCGAGCTTTTGGCTCTCATTGTACTGAGCTATATCTGCTGTGCTCTAACCACCAAAGACACATGGGGAACATGATGATGGCAAATGGAAAATCCAGAGAATCAGACTTGATGTATTAGGCTTGAAGCTTGGCCACCTTATTTGACTTGCAAATGTATTAGTCAAATCTGTACTCTGCCCTAAAACTCTGAGGTCATTTCCAAATATATAGTGTTGAATGAGTATTTATTTATTATGCTTCTTGCATAACATGTCCAAAATCACAGATGAGATGAAGCACACTGTACAGCATGGGCAAAGCTCCAGTTTGTCTAAAAAGAAAATGTCCATTTATTAAGCCTCTAGTTTTGAACTTGTGGTTGCTGATGCTATAGACTTTAGGAGAGCACACTTCTGCACATACAACAAAAAATGCTGTTTCACAAGTATTTATAAGACCATTATTTGAATTCTTTTCCAAACCCTTAATTTCACTACAGCTATCACTACCCCCCCACCCCCACCCCCCCGAGTCAATGCCGTTTGGAGTGCAGCGTAAAGATGTCCAACCCTCCAGGTTCCACCATTTTGTGTCAGCAAGAGATGGAGCTGCCTCTGAACCAATGGTCAGAGGAAAGCTATAATTGACCAGGCAGCCGTTTTCTTTTGGTCTACCAGATGTATCCACCATCATCCACTTCCCCCACCTCCCCTTCTTCTTCTTCAGCCTCCTCGCCATTGTCTTCTGTTTCTTTCTCCTCTTCATCCTCCCAGCCCACCGCACTGCCGAAATCACCTGAGTAACCAGCCACCTCATCTGGGAGAAAGAAAATATTTCTTGAAGAAGCTGGTTACGATTTACATCCCATCCCACATAAATATGGTTTAAATGTTTACATACAATGGCAGCAAGGAACCTGCACACTCTGCATTCTCCTTGTGATTAAGGCTAAATGAAAAATCAGATTACTTAGTAATAAAAAAAGCAAGAAGCCGCATGGCCTTGGCTTTTACAGAAAACCACGAGGACAATATGAGTGGCTCAGTATGAATATATTACTTCTGTGAATGAATAATGTGCATTTCTCTGTAATAAAGGATTAATGAAACATCAGATGATTTGGGTTTTAATATCAACTGATAACCTGTGCTTTCAAAGAAAACCATGATCAGAATCAGAAAGTGGCTGAAAATGCTAAAGTATGCAGATATAACTTCAATGAAAGCAAAGCAAGCAATTTACTCATGATAAAAGCTAAATGCTACCTCAAATAGATGCTTGGGTACAACAAACAAGCGCTTTGGCTTTGACATTGGTCTTTTTAATGGCTATTTTAAGTCCAGTCAGGGGATTTGTTCTTATCACCTGCAGGTCCGGCACAGCCAGTAGTAATTAATCTTGCAGACCTTTATTTCAGTGAGACAACTGCTCTTTTGGAATGGAAATGAACCTGGCCTAATGAATGTAACACTTGGTCTTCTGTCAGAGGGGTGACTGATGTTTTTGTGGATCTAAGCCCTTGCGACAAAGGGGGCCTTGTCCTTCCAGGATATGTGTGTGTGTGTGTATGTGTGTGTGCGTGTGTGTTTGTGTCTGCGTGTTGTGAGCACTTACCACAGTCAGGGTTGCCATGGATTCTAGAGCCCATTAGCTCTCCTCCATGCTGGTCTACACACCAGCACTCCCCCCTACTTTGGTCGCACTGCAGCTTCCTGTAATAGCCGTCCTCATCACAGCTGGGAATGAATGTACCTAACATGACAAACGCACACACGTTCAAATGGCATGCGTGTTTCACATTCGACTTCATGTCCTGCATCAGAAGAATCAAATGAGCATTGCAGGCTTCAAGATGGTGCACATATTGCAAGCTATAAGTCATGCAGTGGAACCGAAGGACAGCCTTCATTTCAGCATATGAGGAACAACCTTGGAAAGGGCTTTGGAACCGATTACTATAGGTAATGGCTCTGCGTACAGTAATAAAATGCAATGCTCACTGCATATATGAATACATAAGAACAAAATGTCACCAATGCAATGTCACCTCGCCTTCAGCGGCAGTTTTGAAGGTTGTGTGGTAGGATCTGTTGTGTTCATTACGGGCTGGAGGAGCAGGAAGGACAGGATCTGCGCTATGGCGATTACGGCAGCTTGTGGTGAGGCATCAGGGGGCATGTGCGTGTTTGGCCGGCTCTGGTTGGCCACTGCATCTGCAGCATGTCCTTGGAGAGTCCTGCGGGCGGTGGAGCCAAACATGCAGCGCAGCCCACGGCCAGCAGCCAGCTCCGCTCCATTCTAATCCTCACGCCTGATTAGCAGCTAATCTCAGCCTCGTGCTTGTCATCTGCTTAATGAAACTCCTCCAGCACCACCTCTGATGTTTGATCAGTGAACCTTTCACCTGACTTTTACCTCACTGTCTCTGCAGCCCTTTGCTTCTCTTGCGCTCACTCTCTTATTCTTTTTTCTTGCTTATTTCACACCCCTTAAAAAGAGCTGTTTTAACACTAATATATGCAATAAAGTAATATGCTTTATTGTCTTTCTGGATGTCTTGAAAAGAACTAATCAGTGCATCACAATGTTTAAATTCTTATACCCCTACACTTTAGTCTTTGTTTTCTTTGGGCTGATAGTTGACTTTGACACTCTCCCTGCCCTCCTTCCACCTGGTTCCTGCTCTCTAGGTTTTTCACTCCCCAGACACACCTCAGCATTCACACTTTACATACCCAGCTTCTTCTTGGCTCCTTCCTGCATTTGGATCCTCTCTAGCTCAGCCAGGCAGGGAGGCTCTGAGGAGCAAAACAATCAGAGCATTAGAAGAAAGCAACGCTAATCTCCTCCAGCCAAACGCTCAGTTCCTCCAGCAGTCCCTGATCAAACCAGCATTATGCCATGCAACTCCCACCGCAGCCACTCTATCAAACTATGCTCCAACACATTCCATTCCACAAAGGAAATGATAGGTCATAATTCTGCATATGCAAGAAGTGTTTAAAACAAAATAAAGTATATGTGATGATAATATAATATAATATACAAAATTCTATATTAGTACAAATGCATAAATTGTCAGTACATAAAAAGTTAGGGTTAGGGTTTAAACAGCATCTCTTTAAGAACATTTGAAACACTATATGCTAGATAAATCAGTTATTTACAAAACTGTAAAATTCCTGGACATTCCAGTAAGCATTAAAAGCCTAATGTTCAGAGCTCATTTCAGGACTATACTGATCAAGTTTTAAACACCCATATATTTCTGCCTGGCTGGTTGACTGGTTCGGGTTTCTGAGTGTTCCTTGCTGAGCAGGCTGTCAACAACCAACAGTGCTGTTGTTTTTGCCCTGTGATGGCCATTTCCTCTCCGCTAGGGAGAATACGAGGGAAAGACAAACGTGTGACAGGCCAAAAGCAACTGCATCTGCCCTGGGAGAGATGAGAGTGCTCGGCCAGAATCGCATAAAACAAGAGCAAAGCTTGCCTAGTGCATGTGTGTGTGTGTGTGTGTGGTATATGTGCGTGTGTGGTGCTGAGATTTTGCTCTGTGCCACCCTTGTGTTGCAGGGCGGAACATATGCCTGCTTCATGGCACAGACGTGACCACTCACACACAGACACACACACAAACACATGCACAAAAGAAAATAAACTATAAAAAGGGTTGAACAATTACTGCAAATGTCACATTTTCTTACAAAAAAGGTATATAAACCATTTTGGGTAAATACTATGTATACTGCACTGCTCACAAACACAAAAAGACTCACTGAACAAAACACCACCCACACAAACTACACGTACAAAATCTTTAGCTACAGATTCCCTCAGAAACGCAACACATGGGCAGTTGAAATGGGCGGATGGCTTTTTACTCTCTGCTTAAACAAATTAAATCGCTCTCCACAAGCTAGGCAAGGTCAGCGCAGAGCATGTCTGTCTTTCCCCCTCTCATCTCTCGCTTACTAGCTAGAGTGTATTCGAAGGAGATGAA
The DNA here is from genome assembly GCA_037974405.1 of Brachyalestes nurse. Classification (NCBI taxonomy): domain Eukaryota; kingdom Metazoa; phylum Chordata; class Actinopteri; order Characiformes; family Alestidae; genus Brachyalestes; species Brachyalestes nurse. The sequence continues at coordinate 17,123,948 of JBBPCY010000150.1, forward strand.
AGCTTCGGATTACTGTAATCCAAACATCCCACATATGGTTGAATTCCTCTCTCACTGTTTGATTATATTTAGAAAACCAATTAAGCCTAATACAATGCAGACTGAATGAGTTCTGTCAATGCGAAGGATAAGCTCAGTGACTCTTTACGACTCTTTGCAGATGGTCTGTTGCTCTCTGTACTTCCACATCTAACACCTATAGATGATATTGCATGATTCATATTATTATCTGATAAGGTACGGGTTCCTGGTCCTGGAGGTTTCAATGAACTGTGTGTTTTCCCTTCTGTAACACACCCACTTTAACCCAGGAAAGCTGCTGGTTAAGTGAGTTCGATCAAGTGTGTTGGGACCCTGAAAAATACTGAAATGTCTGGAGAGGTGGGGGATTGGTTGGTTCCAGGCGTAGGCTCTGGGAAACACTAATATTGCATTAACATCTTAAATTTGGTCATTTTTTTCTTGTTGAGGGTGCATTTATGAAGAGTATATCACAACCAGCACCAAAAAGTGGAGAATGAAAGAACTAGTAGTTATTTTCCACTGCCCATTGCACTATATTTGTATTGTAAAGGTGTTTAAAATATTTTATTGGCATTAGCCATCACTACATGGATTAAACAATGCACAAAAGCACCCAAATCATGTAAAAATGTATGAAGGTTCTAAAGCACACTTATTTTTACTTAGAAGTAATGCAATGAACATTGGTATATGCAGAAACTGGTATGCAAATGGAGAAGTCTTAAGAACTTGTGCTTGCTCTTAACATAGTTTATACAAAAATTAATTATTAGATTTTTTAATACACAAATGTGCTCAGGTTTTCAAAACACTTGCTGGCATTCACATGTCATCCTCAAATACAATTATTTGCTCAACCTTAAAAGCCAGTGGGCTATATCTCCATGAAAGTGGTGAGAAGTGCTGGCGCTGCTTCCCTGCCATGTGTCCCCCTTCTGTCACCCTCACAGAGTCGAGCTGAACACAGTGTGGGCCATGCCCCTGACTAGCTGGGCCAAAAGCAGCACAGGCAACCTGGCACTTACTGGCTCTGTTAAAATTAACTCCAAAAAAGTTCAGCAGTTACTCAACATGAATAATTCTGTAAATGTAGCACTGATCTATCATTTACTGAACAGTATGTCGTTTGAAACGTCTAAAAAACATTATAACCTTAAACTGCAGCTTATTTCCCTTAAAATGTATCTTTTAAAAACAACTATAAATTAACTGGCAATTACTGTGACACTTATATCATCATTGCTGGAAAACACAACCTCATATATCCAACTATTCAGAAAACGAAAAATATTATCATGAAAAGCAAAAGTGACCATTCTGTCATACGTGAACACACCACAGCACACAGTGTGAACAGCATGAAATTCTTCCTCTGCATTTCACCCATTCACCAAGTGAAGCAGCGGGCAGCCAGGAACACAGCGCTAGGGGAGCAGTGTATGGGGACGGTACCTTGCTCAGAGTACCTCAGAGGTGCTTAGCAGTCTTGGCAATCGAACCCAAGACATCCTGATCGCAGGCCAAACACTCAACCACTAGACCACTAGCCGCCCATTATACATTCTATTTGTTTGTTTATAGTGAGATTTTCACACAATGTATCTGTCTTTTTCAAATAATTACCAAAAAACGGCAAGGCAGCCACTCAGAACAGAGCTCACCAACATATTTCAGTCTTAAAGGCACTGTTTTAGAATAGCCTGTTTAAAGAAAGGTTGGAAATGGTCATGAAATGATACTGGACAGTTTTTGGTATATGAAACATAAACATCATAAAACATCATGAGGAAAATAAAACACATGATAAATGTAGGATACCTTTAAAGCATTGCATATGATAATGATGATGGAGTAGTTTAATAATGATTTTACATGCTGGAAGTAATACTGTAACTTACTCTCTCTCCAGAAGCAGAGGCACCACTCAGCTGTGGAGACTTTGCCATCACGGTAGGAATCACAAGAGTTGAAGAAAGGCCGGATACACACTTCATACTTGTCTAAGTTAATAGCGGCAAGCTCAGCTTGGTCCAGATACAGGTCACCGTTAGTGTCCAGCTTAGAGAACATCCATCCAATGGAGTCTTTACAGGTTGCTACTAGAGTGCGGTCTAAAACTGCATAGAGAAAATAACAATGAAACTTAATTTTTTTTTTGACTGACAGCCCTAGTTGTGATTGGTATATTTGAAGCAACATGCGTGAAGCAAGATGGTAAAGACTAAAAGTGAATACTTAAAGCAGCCAATTTTAGCACAGTTAGAATGATACGTATGCTTTACACTTGATCTGAATTCCTATGTATATTCCTGACATAAGATGTTAATTGTGTTCTATGCTTTTTTCCCCTGTCAGTTGTGGGTTTAGGCAGCCTGAGCAAATGCCCATTGGTGTGACATTGTTCAGCATGAAAGCCCTGGCTGAGCAGACAGCCCAGAGCTGTGGGGCCTCACTTGATGCAGAGCTGGCTGCAGGCTTGCTCGTGCTGTTCTGCTTGGCGTTGCCCTGGAGCAGCTGGAACCAGTCCCGCAGGCGATCCCCCAAATCTGCCAGGTCCTGGCCTGTGCAGCTCTCTGTGGGGGAACGAGGAGAGAGATGGGAGACAGAGAGAGGTCAGAATGTAAACCAGGGAAAGAGGGGCAAAGGGAGAAAAAAATGAGAGAAGTTGGGTAGACAGAGAGATGAAAATAGCTTGGGCAGACTCAGAATGTGACAGAACTTTCTGATTAGCACCCCCCTGAAATAACCTAGAGCCTAAGAACACCCAAGAAACACTGAGTCAAGGGCAAAATAATGTCCGAGAAAGAGAGAGAAAGAGAGAGTATAAACAGTGTACTGCTGATAAATCAATACAGCCTAAGAGGACTGTAAGCTCCTGGGGGGATGTCAGTGGAGAAAAATGCCCTGAGGCTATCTCTAAGCAGAGGTATTCTTTATCATCAGTATGTCATGTATGTTTTTTTACGATAATGGGCTGCAAAATCTATTGCACTGTGCTATCTAACAATCTCACATTGCATATAACCCCGTATCTTTCTTGGTCGCAAATATTGACAATCCAGTCAAAATATGTGGCAATGCATTAGGCGTATATTAGGGTCACATTGGTCATATCTGCACTCAGGGTATTGCCTAATACGATCCAGTACCAGCTCTCATTTTCAGTTTGTGTTTATTCATTTATGTATTTAGGGTTAGATAATTACACGTCACGTAACTATAACATTAAAAAATAAAAACAAAGAAATACACATCACTGTAGAAAGAAAAACAAGAATTTAAATTCCTCCCCAAATCATAGCAGCTGTTTTACATTGTGTGAAATGTTCATGATGAAGTAACTAATAAAAATGCTCCAAAATTAAATATTTACATTGACTTACATTGATTTACACTGACTTCATTTGAAGTAAAGAATGCTTTGCCTTTTTCTGTAAAGCAATACAGGCATGGCAGGCAACTACGCCCATGCACATACAATACCAACAACACAATTTTATAATGATCATGACTTTAAAAACAGAGAATTTAGAGTGGACACATATGGCTAATACCCTCTCCATTTAATGAGGTCAGTATTTGTGTCTGTACCAATTCACTACATTGGACCAGTGCATCCTCAAATTCTCCAATGGTGTTTTACCTGTTTGTTCTTCAGAGTAGGTCAATTTCACTTGTAAACTACTTGCATTTAGACTACATAACAGTCCCAGAGCGCCTTGCCTTCAGTTAATCAGGCTTACGGGAATCAGTTGACTAAATCTGCCCTGTGAGTTCAGTGAATGGCTAATAGGAACGCAGCACTGCAACGGGTTGCTCCGGAAAAAGCCTGACCTGCAGCAGACTCAGCTGGCAGCCTCAGCAACAAAATGCTACTCCTGCAGATGCAATAATGCATGAATCATAAGTGTTTACGTGTTGCTGCAATGCAGCGATGTAGGATGTTGCAGCAGCTTTAGTAATCGCTGTAGTAGTTCAGTGTTGACCAAGGCCGCTACTTACCATGTTTGCTGTCTGTCTCGGTGCCAGGCGCAGCTGTGGGAGAACATGGGCAGGGACCAGTGCACTTCACACTCAGCTCCTTTCCCGTGAGACATGCCTGCTGCTGAAGCTTACACTGAGGTGAATACACACACACACACACACATACCCTTGTTTTTGTACAATATGTTGATGTTGCTGTTGCATGAAAACCATAACTCAATCTTTAGTTTAGTTTACATTGTGTGAAAACATCATATATATATATATATATATATATATAGGAATTACTTGAAATAAAATCACTTGAACACACTTTGTGGCCAAGCAGTTGACAAAAACCTGGGATTATTAGTTTCCATTTCAGAGATAAGGTTTTGTTATGACAGTAATCATGTAAGTATGTTCCAAAACTGACCTCAGTAACAAAAAATGAAATAATTAGCTTTTGTAAAAAGAACTTTACAATGTCATGACCATGTTACTGTTCGTACCACTGTAGGTCTGTGCTGCTTTTCTCTGGTTTTTAAAGCAGGGAAGAAGGGTGGCGAGGGGGTAATAAGTAATAAGATTGTTGCAACAATTTTAATGTGCAAGTGAATCTGCAGATTTTATTCACCGTTTAAGTTAGTGCTGCTTTTTTATTACAGCAAGCCAAATAATTAGTTCATGAGTGCTAAATCGTAGAGCTGATTTTGAGTGAGATACAATTAGTTACTGCACCCCATATCAATAATTATGTGACCGTTTATTTGCATAAAGTTTGCTCAGATCAAGAAAGAGCAACATGAGCAACGTCTGCTTATTTTAAGCACCCTCAATTTCAGCCTTCCCGTGTTTTATCCTGAGAATGCATTAAAACAAACACATGCGCACACAGAGAGAAAATAATATGCCACAGCAACAGCTGACCACTGTTGTAAAGTCCTCTGAGTAGCAGGGTGTGAGTTATAGTTCAGATACAGATCAAATATTTATAAAGGTGACTGCAAGCAAGAGGATGACTCATTCCAATGACACATCACCATTCAAAAGCAGCTACTGTGAAACCTTATTTCACTTCGACCTCAGCACCTTAACAAGGTCAGAAAAAGATCTAACCGACAATACATAAATCTCTTTCCCTTTCCTGCTTCTATCTCTCTCTTCTCGAACAGGGTGATCAACCGCCCAGTCTTTGATGGGAATCCCTCTGGGCTATTTATCTTTAGCTTTCGCGGACATCAGGGGCCACTATAAATGGATAACCTCTAGCAGCAGGCCAATAACAAAGAGGCCTAGTGTCACCGTACATGCTGATTCATAGGTGAGTCGCAGAGGGAAACATATGAAACTAAAAAACATTTGGCCATCATTATTTTCTCCAGGAAAAGGGACTGAAAACACACTAGGAGAAAAGCAGAACACTACCGCTTGGCCTGCCACGACTGAAGAAATTTTTAGTTAGCTTGCAATTAAAACAAATTTAAATAACTGCAATGAATTATTTCATCTGTCCAAAGTGGCCGGTTGTGATGATTAGCTTGTTTGTTTAATAGCTTTTGAGATGTGTAGCTCAAACCAACAACAGAAACAAAAATAATAAAGCTCTGTAAAATTAGTCAGCTTAAACAGCAGTGACACCCTCAATTAATGATGATTATGCAGTTGGTCTAACCACCACATCTACAGGACTTGTCTCTTAACCCTGCAGGTGGTGACGATCACACTGCTGTACTGTACATGGTGACATGTTTTAAAATGAGCTAGTATTATTAAATGTACACAAGGTGAAATAATACGCAAAAAGTCGGATAATGTGAATAATAAAATAGATTCAGCAGCTGTGTTGTACCTGAGAAGCGTAATTATGCCCATCAGAACCACACACAGGCTCTGAGCCAGACACAGGGCAGGGCTTGCAGCTGTTCTCCTGCTGTCCCGACACTGGATGCTTCAACCTGTGAAAAACACACTCATTACTGCTACACTCGCAACAATCAAGTGACTAATGCTGTTTTCAACCAGTCCACTCTCTCTGTTGTCCGACAAGCAAAAGATCATCCTTTCCTATAGTAGCAGGGTCATCTAACCCTTAAGAGTTGTTACTTCCACTTTGCGCTTCAAATTCAGTTTCCCCATTTTGTTCCTTATTACTCTAAATGCAATTAATGGTTCTGAGACCAGGGTAAAAATCTATAGAGGAAAAAATAGGATCTTTTTCTTGCCAGGAATGTCTATCCATACACACAGTCTAGTATGTAAACATGTCTAACACACAGCTTTCTATACAACACATCTAGAGTTCGGCATAAAATACACAACACAGCAACAAATGACATTTTCACTAAATGTATATGTTCTGTATTGATATGTTCATGTCTGTATTCCTTTTCATTCATTTTTGTGTCAAGAAAACAATAAAAAAGTGGCAGAAATGTAAATCATATTCAAATCATACTACACATCTCTTCTACTTGCAAATTCAAATACTGTGGTACTGAAAGCACTTTCTTACAGAATTTCACTGCTTGCTGCAATGAACTATGAAACAACGAATGACATCACCCTTTTGTTACTGCTGATAATAACTGCTGCTTTAAAGATCAAAAACTCGAGTCAGCTTGAAGAACCACAGTCAAGTGGCGATGAAAAGTACATGACTATAATTGCTCTCACTGGATGATGATGCTCCAGCTGTGGAGGGTGCAGGCTGAGATGAGGCACTAATTGTTTCTGTTCGAAACGGGACAATATGTCCTCTGATACAGACAAAATTGTATATGTCCCCACATAGATAAAAATGACCACATACTGTAAAATCACTGTGCAATCCTATGCAATACTATATCTATCCACACCGAAATTTCTCGCATTAGGGGTTAGTCTGCTAACGTGTATTTATATTCAGTAGACAGTAGGGCCACTGCATGCTGTGCTGGGGGAAATGGGAGCAACATGCTTCATGGACACGTGCTGTGCTCAAGGACACAGTAGAAAGATATACTGTATGAATTTAGAGCCTTTCAGAACAAGGCCAGCATCCATGCTGTCCACTGGGGGATCAAAGTATGAAGCCAGCTGCCATTTACACCATGGTTGCACCATGTTGTGTTCCTGGTAGGAAGCCATTCTACTACGAAGGGCACAACTCAGCAACCCATTCTCACTATTGATTTTTTAAATCGTCAGTGTAGTACGTCAATCATGACTGCAGAAATAATTCATACGTCTTCACTATTATAGTGCCATTATTCATTCAGAGAAGCGTGAACATGGTTCTGAAGCCAGGGTTTCATTTTACCAGTAGTTTTGCATAATGTAGTTTTTTTTTAGTGTGCAGAAACAAACAAGACAACTGCGTAAACAATCAAGACAACCTGTAATAAGCTGTCTAAATGAGATGGGTGGTGGGGTTTATTTTCTGTAATGAGTGTAACAATACATATCCAAGCCTGCGGGAGCTAAGAAAAGCAGCTTCGAAAGCAGAGAGATACTTTATGTGTTTACAATAGAAAGAGACACTAAAATGTAAATGATAATAGCGCTCGAGTCATTCTTTCAGAGTGGGTATCATTATGAACATTATGCTTACGGAAACTACTGACGCTGCATCGTCTCCTGTTTATTTGCTCTCATTTTACAAGATGATAGCCTGCACAATGTATACAGTAACAGGAGAGAACAAGAACAACCGAGAAAGAGGAGAGTAAGAGAGAGAGAGAGAAAGCAGAACGAAGAACACAAGGACAAGTAGGAGAAGGACAGAGACAGGGAGAAATTCAGAAAAAGCAAGAAGGAGCAGAGAAAGAGGAAAAGGAGAGGGGGACACAGCAAAAGGAACAGAGAGAAATAGTAAGAAGAAGGACAGATTGAAAGGAAAAGAGATAGCAAAGAAAGCAAAAAAGCAATAGAGAAAGAGAGGAGAGAGAGGATAGCGTGTTTCTCTCTGGATTAGGCTCACCTGTATTCTAGCTTTTTTCGGTTGACACACACAGCACGCTGGTAGCCCTGGGCAACGCACGTCTTGTGTCGACTGCACTTCACCTTCTGACAGGGGTCCTTAGTGGTGTCCAAATCTGTAAAAGGGCAGAAAGACCATCAGCAAGCTGTTCAATACTATCACTGTTTAGGACAGTAGAAGGAAAGTCAGGAGCCCAGTCTGCCAGAGATCTTTTCCAAAGTCACCAACGTCTCACCAGGATGAAAACACACATTTGGACATTTGACTAACTGTCATTTGTCAACACGGATTCACAAACTAATAACTTTAAAGCGTTTCATAGTTAGAAAATGCCGTGCTGCTGCTCATGATTTAAATTGCTAGTGACAGATAAGCGAAACGAAGGCAGTAATTACCTTACTGAGATGTCTTCACATTAGCAGCGCTCCCTCTTTCAGCGCTAATTAAACCTGTGCCTAAGTCACGTGTTTGTCAATTCATTTGCTCGCTACCTGGGGCTACTCTGGCATTAGCAGCAAACATAATAATCTCCCCTGAACAAGGAACAATAAATCTTTCTTCAGACTGTTATGCACATAGTATGATGTATAAGCTACAGTGTTCTATAAGCCCCACTTTAACACTACAGCTTCGTGCAGATTAAAGAAAACACAAGAATGATGATGTTGCTATAGCAACTGGCCCACTATAGAGCACCGTAGTACTGGACTGTGATGAACAGCGCAAATTTTACTACCCCTCCACACACATACACCTCTCCACCTCTCGCCTGCAAATTCTCACCCTCTGGATAGAGCTTATACAGTGTGCCCAAAGAGCTTAACCCTATAAAATATGTAATTAGACTCCCCATATCCAAGTAGAGTCAAATCCAGCTTAGGGAGATGAAGAAAATCCCAGCTGCTTTAGCATCAATGCTGCCTCAGCTTCCTGGCCTCATCATCACTACTCATCCTTTGTTTACACATGCAGCAGCGTTTAATGTGATCATCAGCGTCTGGGGCTGAAAGTAAGGAGCCCCAGCCTTGAGCTAATGCGGCCAGTAACCGAGGCAGACAGGCTGACACAAAGTGCTTTAGTGCTCTCACATGTCAGAGTAACCGTACAGAGGACAAAGGGCTATATCTGTAAAGACTAAAAGCCTCTGACCTCACACCAATCTGATTCGATAACAACTGTTTGCACTGCGGAATATCAGATTTCCCCAATTCAGTTTGATGTGAAAATTTTGATATGACAATTTGAAGATTAATTCGCGGGCAAATCATTACAATGAAAAAACAACAAATACAATGCACAGCTTAAAATATGTGCCAAGATAAAAAAGCAAAACCTCTTTTGCATTGTTGTTAAGTCACTTGGCCTCTTAACTGAAAATCAATACATGAGCATTTGCATTTAAGAAACAAGAAACCGAATTTTTTTTTCAGAACATAAACTGAATACAGTTCACCAGCACTGACATGTAATCATTGCAAAGCTATATTTCTCTCCACCATGCAGTATTTGAACAATGTTAAATCAATATAATAGTATCTCACTTGTTATTTCAGCATGTTTTCTGCATGTCACTGTTCAAGCGCAATCTCGTGTGTGCACTGCATTTCACCCTTTTCACTGTTATGATTGCTTTTCATTGCGGCATTTAAGTACCACCTGGTGGAAGCCTATATAACAGTGCATTGATTACATTTCAGGGTGAATTGTATTCGGTTCTGACATGAATTCGTTTTTTAAATGTACTGTTTTCATTATAGAGGTCACATGACATGAAAATAATGTAATACAGGGTTTTTTGGTATATTTTTAACTTGTCACTATGAAAAAGTAATGTTATTTTATTCCACTGTTTCCATCTAAAATTCTCTCCACACACCATATTCTTTATTTTGAGTAGCATGATTGATTGCAGCTTTCAGCCCAATCACATTGAATATCCACTCTCAGATCGATGTGGGTCAATGCACTGTTGCTTTTTTACACTCTTACTAAAAGCCTTGATAAAGGTATTCAGGAAGCTGAAGGTGACCTGTTTGTGTGGCTGCTATTGATAGATTGTGTCATGCCGCTGATTGTTTCTTCATTATAAAGGATAATGAAGAGCTGATCAGCCAGGGAGACTGCATTTAAAACTAGGAGTAATATGACCACCACAGAAGTTAAGAGAATGAGTGAGATTTCACTGATGTAATGTGGTCTTTTGTGTTTTAATTCATGTATATTATTGTGAATGGATGTTTGTGGTAACAACAGAGTGAGAAGTTTGTTGTTGGATATTTTATTTTGTAAATGTAAGGTGAGGATTTGAGGGCTGAAGATAGACCAATCCATGTAAGAGGATCCGAGAAAAAATATTGTTGCCTGTAGGAACAACATATATCAGATTTGTTTGAAACACTAAATAGCATCTATATGCCATTATAAATTAGCCTACAAAATCACCCCTTTTCCAAAGGCTGGCCATTCACCAGGCATACACTGTCTGCTCGGTTGTGATTGGCTAATGATGGCTACTTTGTTGACTTAGCCAAAATGAACTTTAGGAGTGTAAACATTTTACAATGTTAGCTTAAGCGTTTTTTGAGATATTGAAATGTATCAAATACAGCGCCCCCTTTGGGAGGCATGAGCAGTGTGACAGGACATAACGCTGGACACAGACGCTGACCCTGCCTGCTTATTTGCAGCATTTTTGTCTTTATGTTGATCTTAGGTTTGCAGAGGAGCAGGTAAAATGACATTTAATTTAATGTGACCATACGTTTGTGGTATTTTACTGGTCGTTTTTCACTATTGCAACAGTTTGGTGGTCAAAACACACTACTCAGTGTGACTTTATTTTTCCCCACTGTGGGATAAACTGCCTGTGCTCTTTGAGGTACATTTCTTCGCTGATAAAAAGAGTTACTGCTCCCTCTAAGATCAGTGTGCAACTTGTCATTTGTCCCTTTAAGCCGGGAATGTAAAGCCCTAGAGGACACTCTACAGATGTTTGCCTTTTAAGCAGAGACATCACACTCCTTGAGTTAGACAGGTCCGGGAAAATCTAGACGCACTCTTTCTTACTGAACGTAGAAATAAAGAGCTAATCGGTATTGACATTATCCGTTTTGGTAGGTGGGTGAATCCAGAAAATGAAAAAAATCTCTCTTTGTATATACATAGTTAATGGAATGGAAAACTCCTTTAAATTGTTTTTTTTCTGATTTAACTGCTGTTGTATTTCTGCAACTCTACTGTGGTTGTCTTAACCTTTATGAAGTTACCATTTCAGAGTTGCAAGGTTTATCATGGCATGATGTGAAAAACTCAAGAAAGCATAGAGTATACTGGCCCATGCAGAACACTGAGAAAATGCATCTTGACAAAACTAATAATCGTTTCATCAGACGTGGGTAATACATGCACGTGTATGGACTCTTTTGACTAAAGAGTCTAGATAATAATTTAAAAAAATACCCACATTGGCAATAAAAGGGCTTAAAATTACTGTCATATGGTTTCTACTGAGAAGGCGGTTTTAACATATGGACTGCAGACTGCGGAGAATCTGGTCCAGACATAGTCCAGATTTGCACTTTCACACATGTAGCACACAGAACGAGATCTTCTCTGGCGGATGTGTTCACACCTACTGGAAGTACTTCATGTGGTTTAGGAAAAGGGTGGCGCCTGGGCGTTTTCACACAGCTCCTCTGGGTAATGTCAAGAAAAGTTCCAGATTTCAGTGCATGTGTGAAAGGGGCTTTTGAGAGTGAACTTGAGTCACCAAATTCATGGACCTCTGTGCTCACATGTCTACCGCTTAAATGGATTCATGCTTTGTGAGAACAAAGTCAATGTCACTCAGTACTAAATCAAGCCCCCAGAGCTCTTACTGGGCCTTCAGTAGAACTAGCAATTACCCATTAATTATATTCTGAGATATTTGCTAATGGACTTCTCTATTCTGTGGACTTCATTTGAACTGCAAATCAAGACACTATGTTCAAATGTGGCTGGCCATCGCTCTGTTCCGGCACACAGAGGAGATGACCTCATCTTGGCTAGAAGCAATTACATCTCATTAGTGCCTGGCAGCTGCTTTGAGGAAGAAGGTTGTCTGCAGTGATAAGGGCTGCTAAGCACAGGCCACTTTGAGTGGAAGGACACAGCCATCGTAAGTGCTCATCATCAGACTAACTCTAGCCATTTACAACACTGCATAACTGTGTTCCATTTAAAAGCAACCTGGGACACCATTCGGCATGCCACACTCAGAAAACATAAGGCAATGTCTAGCTGCTTTTCCCAAGAACTGAACGTTTTCTAGCCTGCTCCTTCCAAAGAATGCTTTCATGATCTTACTTTCAGTTGACTGTGAGTGACTACAGTAAACAGTTCGACAGGACAGTGGTTGTTGCAAATATATGAGAGACTTACTTTCATTTGAGCCTTGATTTTCATCCCATGACCTGATGTAATCATCCTGAATGAAAGAGGAAGAGAGTTTTTTTGTTAGACAATAAGAACCCGTACATTTCTAAATCAAGCCTATGTTGTGATAAGGATTCCAAATAATAATCACATCATTATGGGCTTGTAAGGCAGAAAATGATGGACAGGAAGAAAAGTTCAAACCCCGGGGAAAGGGAGGGGGCTGAAAGATGGCTATACATTTTAAATTCTAACACGCACACACACATAGGAGTTAAGAAGATGGCTTTGAATTTCTCATCTTAAAAGAGACATCAAAGAAAGGCAAGGGCATGAGACAGATTTAGACAGCGTTACTGACCTCCACTTCCTGGTGAAACGTGAGGCAGATGAGTCAAAGAGAAAAGAAAAGGAGGCAGTTAGAAAAGAACAGTGAGTCTCTTAGGAGAAATTATAAAGAAAAAAAGCAAGATAACGTACAGCCGCTTAAAATATCTCTTTGGCCCCCAGGCTGAATTTTTTTATATTTCATCTGCATATTCCCCAATGTACGCACTGAGAATAGGCCAACACTGTTTATCATGCACTTACTATTCATCAGAGCCGTCAGAGTCATACACATGAAAGCATTATTGCTAATCATTCTCCTTGCAATGGCTTAATGGCTGTTCTGAATGTAAATAAGTAGTGTAAATGCAGCCGGAAGGGATTGCCTCTCAGCCAACCTCATAAACAATAAATGATTTTGATTCTTCGCTCAATGAAATTTAGGTCAAATGGTATTACAAAAGGAAAAAAGACCCCAAAAAATGAAATAGTGAAGAAGTGTCTCTTTTAGTAAGAATAAGGTTTATCTGCATGTGTTAAGATGTAACACAATGTCAGTATCCAGACACACAGACACACAGTTTACTTGTCCTACTCTAACGATAAAATACAAGCAACCCTGTGAATTTATGTACCTTCTGCAAGGGCTGTAGACTCTTGAGAAATACGCAGTCGTAAAAATTTACAGTACATAAAAGTTGCCAGAGACCCCTTCATTCCAGAGTGTGACATTGGGAATAAGCATTCCTCATAAAGGAGAACGGTGCTTTGGCATTTCATTTAGAGGCCTATTTCACTGAAGTAAATTACTCTATGATTGGCACAAAGTCAACAGAGCCATTAGCACAACCTTAATCAAACCGCCTCAGCCAATTAAAGGCTTTTTGCTCCATCAAAACAAAGAGCAGCTTAAATTCTTTAGTACAATGAACTCATGAATGAAGTCCTTCTCTAACTTGCTATCATCTTAAACCCTTAATCTACAGCACTTATGATGTTGCTAAGAATGCTTTTTCCTGCTCTTGGCATGCAAGATGCATACATGGTATGAGATTGAAATCAGTGCTTCTATTGGGGTCAGAGTGATGAGGATATTTGAAGAGGCTTCATTTTTAATATATGCAAATTGTACATATTTCCAGCCAAACACAATCACCAGAGGCTTTTGACATGCTCTCCTGCTGACTCTGTGACAGTTTTACACTCAGAGAGCACAAAGTAAGTGAAAAATGTTCTGCCAATGTGTTTCCCATCTCTGCGATGATAAGCAAACACAGGCATGAGGCGTGAGTCAGAGCCCTGAAACATTGCCATAGCACACAGAAATATTGCCACAACATATCTCCAGTTTCGCAAGGCCCTTAACACCAACATACACCTGCTTAGGTGCAGAATATGAATAAGCTATCATTACACATTGACGTACAGTCGAAATGACCAATATACCTCCATATACCTACTTAAAAGCATGTCATAAGTAATAAGGCACATTTAGATTATAATAGAGTTGCAGCAAGGTTCATATGTTAAAATGCAAATTAGAATTCTTTCACCCCATCACAGTTTGCAAAGCTGTCATCATACTATAATGTCTCATGGCTCCCTTAGGAACCCTTTAAAGCACATTACAGGGACATTCTGTTAAATGACTGAGAAGCCCTTATATTAAGCATGAAGCAGTCATTGAAACTATGCTGTGTGGAGGAGAGCCAGTGTTTTTAATGTAGTTTTGCTATTCACAGCCCAAACACTCTGCACAGTCCGAACACTCCACTAAGACAGTATCAGCATCACTGCTGGACTGTAGTGGAGCTTAGTGAGCCCAGACAGGCTCAGTTTGAAGCCACAGACAAGCTCAGCTCACAGCCTTGACAGGGTGATACTTTAGATCACATGAACAAGCTATTAGGAGATTTTTTCAGTCTGTTGGAATGCCTGTGTCATCTTTCATGCAAATGTAATACAGCCAAACAATGGAACCTTCCTAGATTCAAGATTCAAGATTCTTTATTTGTCACATGCATAGTCATACAGGTACAACACGCAGTTAAATGTATCCTGAAATGTATCCTAATAAAGAATGGTGTGATTTCATGCAGTATTGTTGCACAATCTATTGGACGTTTGGTTCTATTTCAATAACAAAACATGACATCAATAACAAAACATGGGAAACAATTCAATGAACTATCAATGCTTTCGATTCATTATTTCATTAAGCTAACACCGCATTGGTGTTCTGACTTTTGTGCATGCTAATTTGACTGGGACAGGTGTTTCACTCAGTAACATATGTGACCTTTTGATCCTTGCAACAATCAGCATAAGGTATAACCTGTTTGGAGTTTTCTTAACATAGTGTGAGATTAGTCTATGTTGTAAGTCCTTTTCTCACTGTTAATCCTCCATTCAGAATACAGGGGGTCCACGGGTTGCGACACGGATTCGTTTCTATGACTGTGATGTAACCCGAATTTTAGTGTAAGACGAAACACACTCTAGCCTAAGTCACTTACTAACACAGTTGTAAAATCATAATCTAGAACATAAAAACACTCGAAACCCTAAACATCGTATGTCAAGATTGTCGTAACCTGAGGACCCCTGTATGTTAAAACTATGTTAGTTTGTTTACTTACTAAGTGTAGTATCAGTATCAACATCCAAATTTTGGTGACAGCTCTAATCTTCAAGCTCAGATCATGTGAACACTGCATAATCTGTGCTTATTTTGTCTGAGAGTTTGCATTTGAAGAGAAGAGAGTGCCATGCTGTTAAATCTATCATATATTCCCAAGAGCTGGAAGAATGAAGTTTGCCAAAAGGGTATCACTCACAGAACCCTGTCTCATCATTCAGCAGTGCACAGCACGTCACTTGTTCCTGTGTGCGAGAGAGTGGTGATTGACAGTCTCTTAATCCCTTAAATCTCCGTAATGAAACTAAGCATGTCAGACATGCACTCCACAAACTGAACTGTGCTTGCGAGGCATGCGTGTGTGTGATGTAAGCCTTTCATTTGGATTTGACAAGGCTTTGTACAGTGGTGAGAGCTAGCTCAGCAGGAGGTGAGCAGGTTAAATCCATCATGCCATTAGTATTTACATTGGAGAAACATCACAATGTATTGTGCATCATGCTTTGAGTGTCACATGCAATCAAAATAAAAAAATACATATCAGGACGTGTCAGGAATAGGTATGCAGGGTATGGCCAATAACAATGATGAATAACATATCAGAAATGCTCTGGGTGATCAATAATATGACATGGTAATTTAAAGTTAATGTAATGAGTTTGTAAGCAATTATGGACAATTGCTACTGGTTAGTTTCTCATGCAATCAGTCTCAGTACCCTAGTAGTATTGTTCACACATCCAGCTCTTGAATGGTATTTTAAATGTAGCAGTAACTTTATGGAATTTTTAATGTAACATTACTGTTTTCTGTGCAGCAGACTGGGGATTGATTTCCTTGTCCAGGTAAGCACACTACGATACACCAGTAAGAGCCCTTGGGCAACACTCCTAATGCAACATTCACCTATATCTGTAACATGATTCAATTGTAAGCTGCTCGATAAGAGTGTCTGCCAAATGTGTTAATGTATTTTAACTGGGTACATGCCATGAAATGCCAGTAAATAGGATCGCAAAAATGCTCCACATTGTCGGCTGTAATGTAACTCGTGAGAGTGTACAGGCTTCTGTTCATACATGAGCACTCTTGGTAATTGCCTGGGTATTGTACTAAATCTCAAGCAGGTACAATCTGGCTTGTGTTCACACCGTACATCTCTGTTTTAAATTACTGTTGCATTCCCAGGTAAAAGTGCAGGTATAAAACGGGCTATAATGTAAAACAGTAAGAAAAGTCTGGAACTGTGACTGGTGAGGATGATTATGGTACATAATAGAAATAACAAAAAACAACATTCTGATTTGTTTGAGGGCTCATTCACAAATTGAAACCTTCTACGATATCAGCTTTGAAAAGGCCATTATGTTTCTCCAAAGACATTTGCAGCCCTGTTCAGAATGCAGTAAAAGTCTCAGTTCCTTCAGCTCTGCCACTGAAAAGCCAGTTATAGGACTCTCCAAAGTCCTTGGCATGTCAGTGTTAACCAGAGGGACACTTCAGTACATGCCGGGAGGACCACAGTGAACACATTCTCTGCTCTCTGTCCCTAATGTAATGAATAATATCACTTACAGCCTGTTCCCTCCTACCTGGCATGGCCTCTTTTAGCTTATTTCATGTCACATAGCAACCTTAAAATGTTTCTAGACAATTTAAACCAAGCTCTGCTTTTCTCTAGCGGCAACCTTTCAGCCCCATTTACATACAAACAAGAGAGTCTCTTTAACAAGCTTCATAGCCCTATAATGATTACATGTAGGAGGCCTACTGTAAAGTTGCCCTCCATAATTGTCAAGCACGTCTGCATGGTGAAGGTTTCACAATAGTGTGGCATCCCACGCAAAGATCGCACTGCAGGGCCGTTGACAAGCATCTGGGCTCCTCGCAGCTCGTAAGCACACATGTTCACATTCAGTTGCTTTTCAACTGGGAATCCAATCAGTCATGTACTGGGGAATAAAGACTGTGCCCACCAGAACACTCTCAACTATGTTTTCACTGTCATAGCGCAGCTAGAGCGGACAGGCAGGCATAAGCCTCCTACTTGATTTATGCATGAGGGGCTTTTTTGACTAGGCTTTTCAGATTAACAGCAGCGCAGCACATCAAAAGCACTGCTAACAGCCCACTCGGCTGATTTGCAGCCCCCAAGCCTTCCTTCATGTGCAAGAGGAAGCTTGAAGGCCTGCCACTCCGGAGTGGTTTTCAGAGCCAAGGAGGAGAGAGGCAGGCAGCCCCTCAGAGGCAGATTTCTGACCCAGACAAAGAGATCAGCAGAAGAAGCCCAAAGGCTGTACAGAGAATACAATGAAGATCTCAGAGAGAATGCCCTGCAGTAGCTTGTCATTGACTATTGTCTATTAGGGAAACATAACGTGGGTGGAAGGCCTGTGCTCTGTGTTGTAGGCTGTGTGTTCAGATTTCAGATTCCAAAAAACCTGATGCGAGACATGAAGCCACAAGCGTTAATAGGCTTTCAGGCAGCTTGAGCTCTTATTTAAAGCGTGACTCGAGGTTAATGAATGCCAGGCCATAAGGTGTAGAGCAGTCCATGATTTGACTTTGTCAGTCAGGTGGTGTGAATTTAAACACAGACACTGGGAATACCTGAATATCTTCATGGAAATGTTTATGGTTTATATAATAGCCTTTTGCCATATTAAATTATGGAGATATAATTTCATGATGGAGTGTATTCTAAAGCTATATATGGTATTACTACCACACCAGGTCGGTGGAGGAGAGGAAGGACATGTTAGTAAACCCCAAAGCAATAGTGCAAGTAAGCAGAAAACTGTAATATCACATGATATCGCTGATAAGTGTAATCTAGTTACGGTTTCTTTCACTGAAAGAAACTGTTTCTCCTAGGGTTATGTTCAATTAATTATTAGTAATTTTGTGTGAATTGCGTCACAGGTGGTTATCTTCATAATTAGACTGAAAAAAGGTTCATTATAAAATGTAGTTTTGCACAAATTAAGTTTAGGGACCCCCTGATCAAAATTTCTGTTGCTGTGAATAATAAAGTGAGAGGAGGATGAACTGATCTCTAAAAGTTAAAGATGAAACATTCTTTTAATATTTTAAGCAAGATTAGTGTATTGTTTTTGTTTTGTGCAATTCAGTAGTGAAACAGGAACCCTGTATGGCCAGTACTTAGTAACACCTAGTAGCAGCTTGTAAAACCTTTTTGTGGCCAACTGAGAGCAATACTTGTTTTGGGGATTTTTGCACGTACTTGCTTGCAAAAGTCTTGTAGTTCTGTAAGATTATTGGGCTGTTTTGCAAGCACTGCTCTGTAAAAGTCTTCCCACAAAACTTTGCACCTCTTGAGTTCCTGGTGGATTTCAAGAGGTATTTTGTGTTATTACCCAGTTGTACAAGCCCTCCTCTGATCATCTTCAGGTTTTTTAAGGATGGTGTAATGTTTGCTTCCAGAATTTGCTGGTACTTAACTGAATCGGTTCTTTCCTCTGCTAGTGAAATGTTCCCTCTGCCACTGGTTGCAACAAAGTGTGATTGATCTACTCTCATACTTAACAGCTGATGATGTTTTCATTTAATGACATTCCCCCCCCTTTTTCTCATCCCTTTGCACAAAAGTTTGATTTTAACTTCATCAGTCCACAGGAATTGTTTCCAAACTACATCAGACTTGATTAGATGTTCCTTTGCAAACTGCTGACACTGATTTTTCTGGCAATGACACAGAAAAAGTGTTCCTCTGATTACTTCAGGTCAAATTTGTGCAGATGTAACAGTGCAACCTCATTCCAGAGTCAGTTAAATCTTCGTGAAGGTCTTCTACAGCCAAACAGAGGTTTTGATTTTCTTTTCTGGCAATCCTGGCAATTCTCTCAGAAGATTCTCTTGGTCTTTCAGACCTCACTTTGATCTCCACTGTTCCTGTTTACTGCCATTTCTTAATTACATTACGGACTGAGAAAACAGCTACCCGTCTTCACAAAGCATTCTCCTGCTTTGCTGGGATAATTTATTTTCATTTTCAGAGTTCTAACCAGCTGCTTAGAGGAGCTCATAGCTGCTGATTGTTCACACAAGTTCTGAGGAGTAAGAGTGTTTATAAAGCTTTGAAGAACATTGCATCAGATTCCTAACAGTAACTGTGAACACAATCACAAGTTATAGCCCTAACAAACTAAATAATGTCTGAGACCTTTGTAAAAGATATCTGAGAGTAGCCCGACATACTCCCTGGTCCAGTTCTAAAGGTCACATGCTTATTTCAGACACTTTCAACAATATATACGGATCATCATTTTAAGATGCCATTTTGATTTCCTGAGTTTGGTATTAAATTTAAAAGGTACAAACGGCAATAAAGGTACAAACAATCAGTCCACCAACCAAAACATCCAGCCGACTATGTCCTTTGGTCAGATTCTGACCGCTGATGAAGGACTAGAGGACGAGTAACACAGTCATCCTTATTATTTTAAAATAACATATACATGGTGGGCATACTGACTAGACGCGTATAATAAAGTAGACAGTTTGTATCTGACAAACATGCCACCACCATCTCAGTGTCACTGCTTTGCTGAGAATTATCCACCACCCAAAAATACAACTGCTCATTGTTAGTCTTGTGGGGAAACTGACCACTGAAGAACATGTTAAAGGAGGCTACTAAATGATATAGAGAAACAAGTGGACTACAGACAGTAACTGTAAACTATAAAGTGCACCTATATGGTCAATTGTGCTAAATGAAGACACAAGGTAGGCGTACCTCATCAGTAAAAGGCAACATTTAAAGACATTTTCAACCTTCCACTCATGGAAGTATTTTAGCATTCCGTACCTATAGGATTTCCTTACAAACTTTATGAAAGACTTTTTATGGGAGGTCCCAAATGGCGCAACTGGCTAAGACAGGGGTGGCAAACTCCAATCCAGGTGTAAGCACTCGCCCATCCCTCAGTGTGATGCCATCCAGCACATGTCATTGCTGGTTAGCGTTCTATTCCATGCATGGAGTGGGCTTTACATATACACTAAATGTTAAAGTTCTTTTATGATTAATATCACCTTTAATATAAAAATAACAATTTTTTTCTCATTGTACATCAGCTATTACTCCTTTCATTTTCTTTAAAACAGTTAGAAATAGATATTTTGGAAGGAGCCTCTACACATTTATGTACGTGTGTGTGTTGTAAGTAAATAAAAAAGAAACAATAAACACAAAATTAGTAAAATTCAAGGTACTAAGGCACTCCAAAATAGTCTCCAATGACACGTAATACAACCTTCTCAGTACACAGTACAGGTTCTGTTTCTCCAGAGTTCTCCAGCGCTGTCAATTAGTCTGAACAATCTCCTTCTGGCCCAGTGCTACCCTCCTGGTCAGTAGTCTTCAATACACTAGGCTCTTCACCCTCAATAATACCCTCTCCAAGCCAAAGCAACTGAATGACAGCTCTGAGAGTGAGAGTGAGAGGGAGCAATACAGGAGAGGCAGGAAACCAAATGATGCCTTTAAATGAGCAAATCTGACACAAGAAGCAGTCAATAATACATTCGCCCCCAAAACAGCGAAATGAAGTAAGGACTCAACAGCTATGGAGCAGAGCTTGACAGCTTTGACAGGTCATGTCAACCTTACACCTTTATCGAGTTCATTGGGCCTGATCCCAGTACACCCTGACTCATTACACCTGGAAGCAGACATCACTGCTCTGGCATTTGGAGTAACTCTGTGCCACTTAACCTGGAAAGTCATTGCTACTTCCAAAGAACTATTTATAACCTCAGACACAGTTTGTTTGTGAAAAATTAACCTCTTAACCTCTTTGTATGTCCTTTGTATCTTTTTTCAGTCATTGCCTTGTTCTTCAGGGTGTCCTAAGTAACAAATTGGAAAGACCAGTGGACATGAGATGAAAGTGGCTGCTTGGGGACACGTGTGAGCCGGGGCAGGTCTGAGCCTGGACTGGAGACTCCAAATTAGCCTGTGACTGCCACACTCTGCACCTGCACTCTCCAGATAAAATGTCCAATTCAGCAGGAAAGGGCACGAACCCCAGCATAGCAGCATGATGAAAGACAAGTTTCTCTCGACTCAATTAAAGCCCACCTACGCTTTTGGTATATGGCCAAGACGGACTGCTGCAACACCCCCCAACCCAGCACCCCACCCCCAGCACTGCCCATGTCAGCTGCCACATGAATGCACTTCATTGCTGCTGCTTATAAAAGTGATGGTTCGGTTAAACATCAAAAGTTAAAGCCCAAATCTTTGTTTGGTTATCTAAGCAGGATACTCTTACGTTAGTGGGTGCACCATATACAGGTTCAATACATTTCCAGTGTCCACTAAAGGACAGGTGTATTTGATCAAAATTCTCCTTTTTTCATGTAAACTATGACTGGTAAGTATACGCTTCCAGGACTTGTTAGCTACATTAGCCTTGTAGCTTCAGTGCTGCACTAGAAAATATGCTTCAGACACAGTATTGTACGTTTGTGGTCAAGTTAATCAATGTTTCTCATAAACCAGGAAACCTGCGAATGAGGAACAGAGTAAAGAAAAACTGTGTTCATGATGCAATCAGGAAAGTTTATGTCTCCCCCTTTCACTAATCAGAATTAGTGATGGCTGGCTGTGTTGGTAGGCTGTATGCCAGTGTTAATGCTTATCTGTCACAGCCCAGCTTTTAATAGCGTTTTTGGCTGCATTACATTATAGTGCATTATCCATCATCATTGCCCATATGCCATGATGTTGTGATGATGACACAGCAACAAGGGTATTCCCACCTCCACAGCCACATGGTTGCAATCCTGATGGACCAGTGCCAGTCAGGGCATCGCCATGGGGCATTCATATGGCTGGGACATGTGCCCAGCAGGGCTGTCATAAGTGCTCACTCACTTCACAGCAAGGTATCTCACTTATCACTGACGGACACATCAGCAATTCAGCTGATCCTGCTCTGCCAGTGGCAGAGTATATATCATTTTCTGAATATATCACATGAGATTAAGTTAAAAAGTTAATGCACATTTTCTCACAGTCGTAACAATACAACTGTACATTAACTGTACAGTAATAACATAATCTGAGCATGGGTATTTGCTAAATAAATGACTTGACATATCTTGTTTTAATTTGGGTGTTACATTGCTTTAAACGGAATTTTACACAGCACAGTATATTGGAATTCCAATTTGTTTCAAACATTCTTTCATAATTCCATTGTTGAGAGGTAAACAAAGTCATACACTGAGGACCCATGGACCACATTGTCTACAATAGTTGCAAATATGGATACAAACATACTGACTGTATCAAATTAAATTTTATTTACTATCCAAACCCACCATTGAACCTGTATTTATGTTTCTGATGTCTGGTTCCTATCACTACTGTGAGCAATTCTGACTGGAGAATTATACATCAGACCACTGTGAATATATTTATTTATCTAAACGATTTAAATATCCATAAATGCAGAAAAATCTGTGTGGAATTCTCCTACAACCACAGAGAAACCTGAGAAACCATGCATGTCATTTTGATGGTTTTTATGCATAATTGTTTTTTTTTTTCCCCCAAAACAATCTGAAGCACTCAAACATTGCAAAATTCAACACGGTTACATGAAACCAGTACTAATATAACAGTGTAGGCAATATAATGCCCAGCACTACAGTGCAGTCATGTTATTGCATCTGGTGTGCTCTGCAGGCATGCAAACCAGCACGGATGCATTTTAGCAGTGATTAATGCATGTGCTTAGCAAAATGAAATGAATCTCAAGATCAAGCTCTGCCAAAAGAGACATTATGAATTGTGACGATGATGCTCATCCATCTCGAAAACACCTCCCTGTCTGCAATTAAGACATCCACTGAATGAAAAGCATTCTAAGCAGCAACATCACTAAACCCACCCCCAGTTTAGTCCAGCGTGCATACTATGATAATGACTGAGGAACCAGGGGGACTGAGTAGCCGACGCACGAAAGATTTTTGCTTCATTAAAAATGTAGTGGTGGCATAACAGGTGCAGGCTGACACATCCTTCCGCTGCTGAGGGGAAGCACTGCTTTTTAATGAGCTCCTTCTATACACAGAAAAAGAGAGAGAGGCTGCCAGCCACCAGAGGATTGGCCAGCTCAGTTCGTTGTTTATTTTCAGTGGAACAGATGACAGATTCACTCCTGCTTTCTGAGAAACTATCCAGTTGGGGGAGGAGGGCCAATCAGGCAAAGTAACTGCTACATATTTACACATAATGAGTCTAATCCTATTATACCAGTGAAACGGTCATTAAAATAAGATGTTACAGAAGCCCAATAGAAAACGTGTCCTTAATTCTGTTGCAGTTTCTTCTCTGCACCATGTATTATCATTTCACACACACACACACACACACACACACACACACACACACACACACACACACATATATATCGATATATATATATATATATCGCACCTTTGCCCACAAAGATTGTTATTGTACAGCTTGGCTAAAATATCAAAGGTCTAATAATGAATGTAATTGTATCCACCACAGATTTGTCCTTTTAAATTGCCCTAATCTGTTACATTGTGTCATTCATTGAGACTTAAATTCCAACCATGAAATAAGATTTAATATTCTACTTATATGGTAATGGATAAAAGAGCATGACTAAAGTGTTGAGAGTCTGAGGTAATATCCTTAGCTTTGCCTGATTCATATCCCCAGCCATGGTGGGTCAATTTTAGATCACATTTTTTTAAAAGATGTAGCTTTTCATGAAAGAAAAGTCAATATTCTTTACACTCAGAGAATGTCAGCAGTGGAATAAACTAAATACGCTTATATACAAACTAAATCTAAATCTTAAATACTAACAGAAACACATCTGTCAGTCAAGCTAAGAAAGCAAATCCATTCAATAAAAATAGTGGGCCAAGCTGATTTATGTTCTTTAGGATTGAGGTTTTCATTCCCAGTCCTGGCAACCTCAGGCTCTGCACATTTTGTGTTTTTTCTACATGCCTGGTATGGCCCACTATGAGCTAGTTACATAGGTAATGAGTTGAATCAGGTGTGCTAGATGAGACAAAGCACAAAAATGTGCACAGTGTGAGGTCGCCAGGACTGGAAATGGGAGTCTCTGCTTTAGGTGACATTAAAAAGGGACATTTATGTGCTTAAGCTAAATCTTTAATATATGAGAAAGATGACATTTGAGGTCCCTTTGGCTAATATGCCCTAAAAGAGGATTTCTGATTCATCTTATGTAGCCTGAGCATCCTCTAATGCTTAAATCTTCTTTCACTCAAGGCTAAGTAAAAGTCACACAAAAAGGCTTGTTTTGATCCACAGATTTGTGGTCATGAAGAGCAATACCTCAGTGAAAGTATTTTCACCGAAGAAAATAACTCTTAACTTTCAATATAAGGTAATGTTATAACATTTCTGTTGATTCAGTATGTCATGCCATTTTGTAAACTGCAGGCATTGTGTAAACTGCAAATTATGTAAAAAATGGCAAACAATTGAGATTAAATTTTCAATTTGTAAACCCTAGTCAAACAAATACTTGTAATGTCATCAACGTATCTGTGGCTTTTCATTAAGACCTACAAGACTGACTTGGTTGCGTTTAAATGTATCTCTCATATGAGTCTCTTATGGACACAACCCAGTTCCCCTTCTCTTTATCCCCATGTTAGAAAAACGACACCTGAAAGGAGCCAAAGCTAAGCATCCAGCACCACCATATAATTCTGTTGTGGCCAAAAAAGCAACCTGTTCTTTGAAAATATCTGAACAAAATGAGTAAATATTCAAAGTACTTTTATTCGATGGAAAAATCTATTCCTGAATGGTTAACTTAATCAGTTTAAACTGTTTTGATCAATGGCAAGCAGGGTATTGGATCAGGTTGAAACAGCTCCATCATTTAGCCTGTTCTTGTATCTAACGCTGGCAATGTTTACAGGAGTAAACAAACTGCAGAGGTATAAAACAAAACATTCCAGCATTCCAGTGCTCACCAAGAACTGACAGATGCCCAGTTTTCCCTTTTGCCTCTTTAATTTGCACCTTTCTAATTTCAGTTTTGCTGACATACTCAATAGTATTCATTACCTGACAGTCACTGACAAGTGCACAGATATAACTGTGGGTAGTGAGTATAGGAAAAATAAAGCTGCTTTGTTTTGTTTATCTTCTGAACTTACTATGGATAAACAAAGGGAATAATGCATATGATTAACAATCTCATGCATATGATTAACAAGCTCAACAATGTCTGAAAGCAGAGGATGGGCTGAGGTCAGGGCTTTTGTGAAAACGTGTCAATAGAGGAAACATCTGTCCTAGAAATTCATAACTAGGATGTCTGAAGCAGAAACTAATGAAATGCAAAAAATAATCATTAAATATTCATGTGAAAGGGATATGCATATTGTGTGTGTATATATGTATGAGTCAGTACGCATGTGTATGCTCCATGTTCTGCTGTTTGAATAACTCTTGTCCTTCATTCCAATGCTACTTCAGTACTCAAAGCAGGCCTGAGACTTTGCCATCACACACACACACACACACACTCCTTTAACCCTTTAAGCGCCGGGGTTTTTTTTGTAAAAAACTGGATTTTGACATCAATATTTCAAAAGCTTGTGGCTTAAAAGGGGTTAAAGATAGA
>JBBPCY010000150.1:17151912-17161912 GCA_037974405.1 Brachyalestes nurse
TATGTATGTATGTATGCATGTATGTCTATATGTAACAAAAAAACAACTTTGAATTCGGGAACCAGAGAGAAAGCAAGAAAAAAAAAGACCAGGATGGCTAATCCACAGGGACTTTGGAGGCCCTTTTTTGGAGATTTACTTTGATTTTGATCTGAGCATATAGGGTGTGATATTCCAGCAGAGCTCTCCTAAGTGTTCGCTTCTTAGCTGCACTGCATATTCGTATGCAGGACCAAGTACGAGCCAATCAATAGACTTCGATCAGTGAATATAGAGGCTGCTGTGAAGCCTAGCTTGAATCAAAGTCTTCTGTGTAAAAATGCTGTGCCCATCCATTTATAATCCTGTTTTAATTCACAGTTAATCTTTTCATGCCGATGATTTGAGTAAGTCCCTCAATAGTACCCCCAGATGTGCATTTGACATCATCATTTAGAGAATACACAATCTAAGACTAAGCATTGTTAGAGATAAAGCACATTTTCTCTTTGGGGGTTTAATGTTTCATACAGAGGAACACAAACTGGAAAAAGCTGAGTCTTTTGATTTTGCAGTGGTTTTGCAATGATATGAACTGCTGGGCAGTGAGGTCAAAAGCATGTGTGTTTCATGCATATTTTATGTGTGTTAACTGCTCAGAAAAGACACGTGGGAATAGGGCCAGTTCAGTTGGATGATTCCTGAGCATGTTTCCATACGCCTCATCACCGCTCAGTCTTTGATGAAAAGGCCAGATTTCACACAATATTGCTCTATAATAACCAGGTAAATCTTCTGGAAATTATTTTTTCTGTAATTTTCTTCACAGCATATAGCAAGTGATTTGATGCTTTCTTCCTAATTGGCCTACAGTGTGTGTAATTATCTAATTTCCGAATTGGCCTACAGAGTAGATTATGTGTACAAGAGGGCAAACACATATTTTTTTCTGAAATCTGATATGTTAATTAAAAAAAGTTATCAAAAAGTATAATCAGAAAACTTTCCTGGGGTAAATTATGTGGTATAATGTGACATCATTTACCACAAAAACAACAAATATTATCATACGACCTAGTCCTTATTGTCTCTGATATGACAACAGTGAATAAAACCAGATTACTGACTGCAACCCATCCACAGACTAAACCCCTTCATCAGGTAATAGACATCACTTTACAAAATTAGTTTATTCCCATTTTGCAGAGGGTTTAATGCTTCAGTAGATAACTGTATTCTACAGATCAAATAAATGTATTTATCAAGGCATATAAACTAATACACTGTCTTAGCTGGATGTACCGTAGGTTCGTTCCCCCAGTGTGTACATAAGACCACTAGAGAAGGATTTCTACTTGATGTCTGACATCTAGATTATATGTTCTACAGCAAAAAAAGGTTTATCACTCAAATGTGTCCAGTGGTCAGATAAATTTGTTACACCAGGTGCTGTTTTACTTCCTTTGGCAGGTATGGTGTTGTAACACCTTTGAATCATGTGGAAGCATCTGAATCATGTCAGAGCACTATGTTTTATGTATCAATGCACTCCAGTCTCTCCTACTATGGGCTACTTCTTACAGTAGCAAATTGAGCCATCCAGGTCTGAGTCTGATGTGACTAATGGGAACAATCCAGCCTGTCTGCCCACAGTCTCCGGACAGACTAACTTACAGCATATCCCTTCCATTTATAACATCTCCTGTGTGTGTGTGTGTGTGTGTGCGTGTGTGTGTGTGTGTGTGTGTCTGTGTGTGTATGCCCAGACATTGTGCATAACGCCAGGGCTGCTAGAAGCGCACTTACATCTCTGAAACGATTCCAGTGCTTGATCTTGCGGCTGTATTGGGAAATGGTGGACAGCCACTGCTCGTCTTCCATGAAATTTCCACTCTTTTCCGCGTCTTTCCCGCTCTTGGGGTCGCCCTGCATCGACACCCCCGCCAGCATCACGAGCGGGACGAGGAGGCGCCCCATATCCCTCACGACCACCATCGCTCCTCTGCTGGGATGGGTCAGATGTTCCAACACGGCGTCCTCAGCTCCTCACGGCCAGAGACGGATGCTGAGTCTTCAGTGAAATGTGACCTGATTACAGGATGCTGCTTCCTTACTGCTGAGGCGAGAGCAAGAGAGAGAGAGAGAGAGAGAGAGAGAGAGAGAGAGGAAGGTGGGGGGTGGGGGGGTCGGTGGCGGGGGGGGTGAATGGGAGGCAATGGGCGGGAGGTACCAATGTCATGAAATTTGCAACAGTGTGAAAGACTGGAATTAATCGATTGTATTAACAAATGGATACAACATCATAAAATAATGTAAACCAATATTTAAAGACATACAGAAAGACCTGTATGGGCAGAGGCTTACTTTATATTATGGTTGAAGCAATATAACTTCAAGCACTTACACATTATATATATATATATATATATATATTCCTCATATGAATGTGGGATAACAACTAAACGTGTGTATGTAAAACGTACTGGTTTATTGTGAGTATTTCAGTGATCATAAACATTTCAGTAAGAAACGATTCAGGAAAAGTGTCTATAATAACAACAACAACAATAATAATAATAATCATCATCATCATCATAATCTTAATAAAAGTAGTAGTAAACACGAAGAATACCACAGAGAAATCATTAGATAACTTATATGAAGCTTATAGTGGTTGCTTTAAGCCTTTGGGCAGCACACTGGGTTCTCTGCCAGTTCTTTAGGTGTGCTGTGAAGGAACACCTATAATTGAAACACTAGATTAACTGATCCAATCTCTCTGAACCTCCAAGACACTTCTTTGTCTTCTTCTCCTAAGAAATGCTGTGGATTAATCTGTTTGCTGGATGCAATCAGTTTACACTGGGCTGGGGACGAGGCATTCATTTAAATTGAAATCCATACATGAGTGCACAGTTAAATAGGATTTTACAAGTTGCAAATGAGTTGCAGATACATGCTAATGATGAAAACTGATCAGGAAAATGCCATCTCATCTTTCCAAAGTATATAAGTCTGTTGAAGTCTTTACAAGTGAAGTCATTTCTGTAGAAAGAGAAAACATATGAATACAGATTTCTGTTAAATATAAAGAACAGCTGCGATTGTGCAGAAAATGAGACTTAAGCTTTATATCAGACTCAATTCTAAAATAGCGTGTAGTACAGAGATAGTAGACACATATAGTGGAGTTAAAAGTAGCATATATCACTTTTAAAGTTAATGAGTTGAAGTTAAAAGTCTTCAACAATATCAGTTTTTAAATATCAGAAGCAGAAAACGAGGAAACTGGTTATGCTACTACTGCAAAATAAAGTACTCCAGAAAATGCTTTGTGCTTTCAAAATGCTTTGTACTCAATACACTATATACACAAAATGCTGTGGTCAGTAAAAGACAGACTCAGAGATTAATTAGTATATTTGGGCCCTAACACAAAAACAATTAATGAGCTTCCCATACAAAATATGATGGGTTTTTTTTTGTTTTTATTTACTACTTTACTTACAATTATGCTCTGAAGGCATGCCACTCAATCCCCAATCAATCCACAACATTAACCCAAATGTTTACCTCAGACTCCAATTATACAATTATACAACAATTATACTTCATATTTGCATTCACTGTCTTAGATAGAATGTTTCAC
The DNA here is from genome assembly GCA_037974405.1 of Brachyalestes nurse. Classification (NCBI taxonomy): domain Eukaryota; kingdom Metazoa; phylum Chordata; class Actinopteri; order Characiformes; family Alestidae; genus Brachyalestes; species Brachyalestes nurse. Next base: position 17,155,541 of record JBBPCY010000150.1, read on the forward strand.
CAATTAGCAAGAACCCTTGCTGTGAGTTTGATAAAAATGCATATTTAATTTTGCATTATAATTAAGAAGGAGAAAAAATGGGCATAAGGGTTTGTCGTGGATGAACAATTGTGATAGAATCTATGCGTGGGGCCCGATAAAGACTTGCACCATTGCCCCAACTGTGATTGTCCCCCTTGCTCCCCAAGTCACTGCTTAGATTACAATATATTAAAATAGATTGGGTAGTATAATGGGTAACACCCCTGTGGCACTGGGGTTTGATTCCCAGTCCTTGGCTACACCAATAAGAGTCCTTGGGCAAGAGTCCTAATGCCACATTTGCCTGCATCTGTAAATAATTAAATCGTAAGTCACTCTGGCTAAGATCTGCCAAATCTAAAAATGATTTGAGCACCATTTTACACACTTTGAATATTAAATATTAAGCGTTTCAGAACAAGAATTCTCTCTCAATACTATGGGCATTAATTACACTAATTTTAACACAAAATGTTCATTTTGATTTTAGTATCTTAAAGACTATTTTTATTATACTCAGCTATCTAAAGATTTTTAGAAAGTGGTGGGGACAAAATGTGTCACGACAAAAAGTGGTGGTTACATGTACCAAGCACAAACCTTAACAACAATAATATATACAGTTCATTTATTAACTTTAATGTTAAATATTTTAAATGGCAAATTTCTTTCAAACATTATAATTTTGGATGATTACTGAGTGTAACAAACAGTCTTACACATTTTTTTTACATTTTAGGTGAATGTCCCAAACATGCCAGAGACAGATCTGTTGTTGTGTTGTGTCAGATAAGGAGATAAATGAAGACTGACTGACTGTATAACAGCAATGACACAGAATTAGTTCAATACATCTTTTAATGTGATTTTATAGTGAGTTTAGTTGCTTAAACGAATGAAGTCAGGTTCATTCTCAATTAATAACTTTGTGCTACCGTGAGTAAAATCTTTGACAGGTAGATGTAGGGCTTGTCTAGACTGAAGAGTTATTTCACAGTTTTCTACTAAATTCTGATTAATACCGATTAGCTTGTCCACTATCCACTATGCCTCAGCTCTTTAGGGTTAAGCAAAATATTACTACTGCCACACTGTTTAAGGTGGAACAAAAAATGCAAATAAACTGGGGTCAACTTCAGTCTGTCAGCAAACTAACTATAAACACTGGACAGTGCTTCTAAAAACTGAGGCCACACAAACTAAAATTATGGGTCAGCAAAATATAATTTCAGTTATCAGTATAATCAGGTGCAGTCACCTCATTACTAATGACCATAAAAATGTTTAAAAGAACACGTTAGTGCTACTTTTATGTTAGAAGAGAGCAACCAAACTCTTTTTCCTCAAAACTCTCTCACTGTAAATAACATTAAAAAACAGTCACAAATATCTCAATAGAAAAGACAAACTTCACTCTTTCTCTGCCAGTTCACAGTAAAATTCTTCACAAAAACTATAGATAATAGAATATATTCACCAGAAATTAAATGAGAAGGCAGGAGCTTTAAATAATAATTGGACCCTAAGCCCTAAGATCTCTTTTTTATAGTAGTCCAGTAGTCTCCAGCCCTCCTCACTAGTGATTGATGCACTGTGCAAAGCGTTGTCACATGACCGACAGTTCACATTTGATTTAAGGTATGAGAGCATGTCAGTGTGTGGTGTAACTGAAACCACAAAGAACCATGGGGACTTTCAGGTGTTGTTCTTAGTGTCACTGAAGGAGCATTCTTGATGATGGGTGAGGCTATCATGTGGTTGGGTTCCCATGTACATCTTTGACAGTGACTACGAGAGTCTAATTCCAAAGAGGAACCACAAGCTTCAGGCATGAAATGCTAAACTTGGCACAATGACAACACATGGACACAATTATCCTAGAGGATTCTGCCTATATATATACTTGATCCTTCAGAACTATACACCTCTAATGTGGTACTTCCTGGGTGATACATTAAATTGCATATCCACTAAGAGAAGATTATTTATTCCTTTCACAAACTGCAGACTAATTCCCACCAACTCCAGAAACCCATTTCACACAAAGTTACATATTGCCTTGTGCCACAGAGGTCAAGTGCTCTGCTCTGTGCACAGAGGAGTCTGAATATAAATTCATAGTTTAACTAGATAAATTAGCATATGGAAAACTTTTCTGTTATAATTGTGGTACTTTTATTCATGAACATTGAAGTGGTCATTTATATAGTTTAAGTGGCACCATTTACAGTTTTACATAGAGGTTTTACCATGAATTTAAAAAAAACATCCAGCTTTATCATCTTGCAGTGCAAAATCTGTGGAAATGTCTAGAAAATTAAGGCTATGTGTCCTTTAAAGACTGATTGTGTCACTGACCCTTTTCCCATAAAGTTCACCTCAGTGATTTCACTGACCTTCTGTTGATTTGTCGTTTATGCTCTACTTACTTCGTATGGCATGATTTTCAATGCGATTGACTCTAGACTGCAGGCTGCCTGTTCACTCTTCTCTCTCACTCACTGAGGAGGAAACATCAATGTTTGGAGGTGAGATGGTATCACATGGCCCAGGAGGGGGGGCAGTTTTTCCCTGCTCTCAGCAGTTCCCACCACTGCAGCGCAGTACCACTTCTTCCACTGATATGCTGCAGCAAAGGCCATTTGTAGACTCAGCCTTCATCATTTCCCCCTCTTTCAGTTTCAGTAAACTGCTGACTTGACTTTGATATTAATATCTTCTCGTGGCAAAGCCGCAGCTTTGAAAATGGAGACCAGAATTTTCTTGCTCTCATCACGCTTACTGTTCTTGATACCATTAGTATAAGCTGTAAATATATAAACATATATCGGGACAACAGTAAACACAAACAAATAAATATGATGTGAGGTTTTGTACTTGACATTCTTCAGTGCAGAAAGTAGAACTCTATTAGTAACTTACCGGAAGACTAAGTGAAAGGAAACAGATAAACAGTGCACTGGAATTAGAAACCTGTAGTGAAAAGATAAATCTAATATGAAGTCATCCGTATCAAATTGGAAACATTGCAACCATTTTAATCTTGGACACAATTGTGTGGCCCTCCAGGCCTGTAAGATAATCTTTGAATTTTATATTGGATTAATTCTTTAGGTTACTGTATGTGAAACTGCTGGTCAGGTAAAGGTATTGTTCTTTTGTTGCTTCGAAGGTGACATTTCAGGTCCATTCTAGTGACATGATCTAGACACAAATGTAAAATGCCTATAGTGGATATAAAAAGTTTACACACTCCTTTAAAAAGATTTTCTGATGTCAAAAAAATGAAACTACAATGAATCATTTCAAATAATTGTCCTATCTTTAATGTGACTTATAACATTTCAATGTTATACAATTCAGATGAAGAACAAACAAATCTGTTATGGAGAAATAGATAAAAAAAATAAAAAATGTAAAATAAGCTGGTTGCATAGGTGTGCCCAGCCTTAAACTAATACTTTGTTGAAGAATCTTTTGATTCAATTACAGCATACAGCATTCATTTGACTTAGAAATATTTGCCCACTCGTCCTTGCAGACATATTCCAGATCTCTCAGATTGTGAGGGCAACTCTTGTGCACGTTTCTCTTCAGGTCACCCGGCAGATTTTGGGGTGGTCTGGGTTTAAACAATTTATTGTGGTTTCGTTTTTTTTACATCAGAAAAACCTGGCCTCTCAACAGGGATGTGTAAACTTTTTATATCCACTGTACATAGAGTTAGATATCACAAAATGAGTTTTTTCCTGACCTAGACTGGTCTTTTTCCTAGACTGGAGGTTTAAGTGCATGCTCAGTGTGTGGCAATCAAGCATTCTCTACAAATTATCTATGTATAGATCAATGTGTTGCTGTTTGTACAAAAAGATAATTGAGTGCATACATGTGACACTACTAATCCGGTATATCCACACTGATAAATAGACTAATTATAATGAACAGTAATTCCCGCACTGGAAAAAAATACATAATAAAGCTGCATTAGGTCCATAGGCCGTAAAATAAAATGCCTTAAAAGAACAATGAATACAGCCAGATCATGAATTTCATGCTTGCTTGGATCTCGAGCTTGGTTAATGGTTGTTTTCTAAAGGTCAACTTCCTCACAAGCATCTTCATTTAAATTTTAAACAACGCAAAGCATATTATTACTTCTGGCAAAAAAACCCCAAAAAACCCACACACACAAATTGTCTCTTAACAGCAAGAGTCTCATACCTCTTTCCATTAAGCATAAGTGTAAAAGTGCACGCAAAGCTGCTGTGCAAAGTGTGGGAACTGAAGAAAAAAGGTTGCATCTCAGCATCACAGTTTCGTCTACACCTTCGAGAATTAAAATCCTCTTCTTCTTCTTTCAGGCATAAATTAAAGCTTGACAGGAATTATGTTTTAGTCAATCACGGAGAGCACGCACACAGATGGACCATGGTATCTGACACCATTCCTTCATTTTGGCCCAGATGTTGGGATGCACACTTGCTCCGCAATTGACCACCCACTCTACACCCACAATGGTCTTGTGCTACTCCATTGTAGACATAAGCTAAATGCCAGGCCTATATTACCAGATGAAATGTACACTGACATTTTAACACAAAGTAAAATATTCCCATCACACACACATTAACTCAGCTAATTTCATATTTGCTATAAGAAGGCAAATTAGATCTGTAATCTTGGAATCATACAAGCGAGAAAAGGGGGGCAATGAATAAAGGTTTCGAGACTTTGAACAGTAGTGGCACAGACCAAATAGGAGGCTTCGTCTTCTAAAGCATGGTGTTTCTATGGTTACTGACTACTCAAAGCAGCTCTGGAACTCTCCTGTGGCACCTCCCCTCTCTGTGATGTCCATTTAATTCAGCACAGTTCGCTATTTCACAGAACTCTAGCTATCAACACCGAGCCCCCATGCACGCTCACAGAGGGAAGCCTTCTATTCTTCTCAGTGCAAGCACATCCACAGTAGTATGGCAAAGAAACGTTCAGTGTCTTCAAAAGACAGGAAATTCTCTTTAGTACTGCCTAGTTAGTGCGTCTCTAAATGCAGGAAGAGGTTTCATTGCCAACAGCAATGTCAGTAGCAGAACAGTCCAGCAACAAGCTGTCGTCCACTCTTGTGTCTTTTTTCTTTCTAATCCAAAGTGAGAAGCAAGAGGAATTCTTTTGTTAATATGAGTTCATGCTCTGTTACAACTTGAAACTCAGCATTGTATGCTAATGAAGCACGGCAAGGACAATAAGTCCTTGCAGACCTGGGTCCATTACAACAGACATCCCTTTTTTCTAATGTTTTTGTTTCATTTTACCCATTGAAAATCATAATTTCATAAACTGAATGATGAAGTGTCATAGAAATTCTCATTTTGCAGTAAGAGGGTTTAATGATAGTGTTTTCTTGACTCAGCAGGTGTAACACTTTGTAGTCTGTGAGTATTTAAGGTATTGTTTGCCAGACTAAAAAGACATCAAGGCAGAATGCTTGTGTTTATTTATTGTAATACCATTGTTAATTTAAATATATCATTTTCAGCTTACATTACTGGAAATGTTATATGCTGTAAAGATAAAACAGTGAATACATTTAAAGCTTGTGTTTGTGTGGCATGATATATGTCAGCGTTACAACTGTAATCGACTGACAACAAAGAATGTTCAGCCTTACTTTAGGGTAGGTTCCTGTTGCAATGAGAAATTAGATAAAGAAACACTTTCAGGTCACCATACAGACACTAATCTTTACCATCTTGGTAGGCCTGGTAGGAACTTCATTTTTGAAACACTGTAGTCAAATCATATTGAGTTATGGGCTTTTACAGGGAAACTATTATATTGTACATCAGAGTATAAACTGATTGTGCCAATTAGTATATAAAGGTTAGATCATTTCAACTATGTTGCAGAAAATGTACTGAAGTATTTGAGCAAAACTCATATTTTGCTTAGGAAACCATTCATATTAAAACTAGTAACTCAAGGATGCCCCCTAGTGTACGGTTTTGTCCTCTAGTGTTTTCGGCTTGAAATGAAACAACGGCTGTAAAGTGCAGAATGTCAGCTTTAATATGAGGTTGTTTATATTTGTGAACAATAAAAATCACAGCATTTCAGTCTTGACATTTTAAAGTCTAGCAACTGACTTGACAAACCAAGGAAATTATCTGATCCCTACAAACACTAGAGCAGGGGCCATCTGGCATACCGGGCAGTGTTGGGCAGTGTTGGGCAGTAACGTGTTACTTAGTAATTTGATTATATTTTTAGTAACGCAGTAATCTAACGAGTTATCATTTTAAAATTGGTAATTAGATTACCGTTACAATTCAAGTAACATCGCGTTACTAATAA
>JBBPCY010000150.1:17167134-17207581 GCA_037974405.1 Brachyalestes nurse
AGACCTGTAATTTAATTTTGGTTAAAAGTCAGTTTGCACGTTCAGCACCATTTGGCAGTGTTCAACAGTAGTTAAAAGATAATACATTTTTCTATGCGCATGCAGGCCCGGGGGGGGGGGATTTGCACCCATGGTAAGGTGAAACATTTTGAATTTGGGTGCGTACCAGTTCATTAATGTAGGTACTCATTACAGTACTACTGCAAAAAAATTATGTCAATCCCTGCAGATAACTGACTTCACCAATGTACAGAGGTAGAGACCTTTAGGGCTCTAGTGTGCATTGAAAACAGACTTTGTATGATGTGCAGGCTATGCGAGATCAACAACAAATTAAAATTAATGAACAAGTGCATTTTACTCATCTAAAATGGTTTTTTTTTCTCTGCCATGTTGTTCAGACAGTATTTACAAAACCATCGACTCTCATTTGGGTCCTAATCTGTATCTCAAAGAAATGTATTGCACTAAATGTATGTAAAGGGCACTCATGAGTGAATAACCAGTAATAGGACAACTACAGCTTTGTGGTCTTTGCATGACTGCAGGGCAGACATAAGAAGGACTGGAAAGTTTGCTAGACAGTCACATGGTGGTCCAAGGTTAAGAGGGTCATAAGATCATTATGATGACTGTCCTTAGTAGCCTTCAATAAGGTTTAAAATTCCAGCTTCAGTTAGTAAATTAACTATGTTGTTAATTTCTATAGTCTCATTTTTACTAGTTCTTGAATGCATTTTGTCAGGAAAGCGTGACACATTTGTGATATGTAGCATACCCACATTGAGTTAAGGCACTTCGTTACAATGATATGTGATTAGCAGACAAAACAAACCATGACAACAGCCACATCTGCTTTTTCTGCCATTTTCTTACGGTAAATGCTAGTCTTCTCCACTTTTACGTTCATTTTTGACCTTGTGCTAAATCAGTAGTAATAGACTTTGCTGCATATAGTAGTATGACTTTGCTGTGAATACAGACGTTTTGCCTTTGATCTACCCCTGATGGATGTAGTTTTTTTTGTCTGTTTGTAACAGCTGTGTGCATACTTTGTGCATACTTGAAGGCCTTGCGCTTCATTTATACAACATATTGTTGAGTCTTGTGTTCACAGTGAGTCAAACTGTTCCAGAACCTCCCCTCCCTTTTCTTATCGAGCATAAAAATCAATTTTACAATCTATTGAACTAAACAATTAGAAAAAATGAATTCAAATAAAAAATAAAAAAAATAGTGAAGAAGTAGTATTCATATTACCCTTGCTGGACAGGAGGCAGTAGTGTGAAAGTGGTGATCACTGGGGACGGGCAGATCAATAGTGGCCTGTCAGTGCTTCCTATTCTGTTTCCCAAAAAATTCCTAAGGTCAAGTGTTTTGTTTAATCAGTAAAATGAATATAAACTGATTTGTTTAAATTAAAGTAGAGGTTGGACAGTGTCTTAGATGGGAAGAACGATCTGTGCCTTCTCCATCTGCTTCACACACACTCAGATCAAGAATAACATGGGTGTTGTTGCCTAGTGTTTTTGTTGGTCTATGCTGATGAGCACGTCTTGTTCAGAAGGCACTGGGTGAAGTTCAATAGTTGAGGTACTGCAGCGGAATCAGTTCAGTAGTTAAGGTACTGCAGCGGAATCAGTTCAGTAGTTAAGGTACTGCAGCGGAATCAGACATGGATGTGTCATTGTTAAACTGTTGCACTGTTCAAAGAAACATCCAAACAATGCACAATAAAACTAATGAGTTAGGGGGCTCTTCGCTGTGCTTCCTGACAGTTAATCACTTCTCCTTTTCGACGTCTGGAACGTTTAAAATAGAGGATGAATGTCATTTGTTGTTTCATTTACCTCCTAACCTTGTCAAACATATCAAATTTTTACATTTTAAACTTGTTTTTAAAACGTAAATAAAAACTTACCAAAATATCCTTAAAAGTTGCCTACCTAAGAAAACATTTAAGCTGTTCAAGAGAAAAAAATACATGGTCATTAAAAGCTAGGTGATTCGAATTTAGTGTTAGTTGCTGGCTAGTTAATATTAGTTAAGAAAAATCAGTTATCGTGTTATCAAGTTGGCAAATTCATTAATTATCAGTCATTCGGATCATTAATTAGAAACCATTACTAATTATTTATAATAACAAAAGCAAACTTTGCAAGCTTCATAGCATCCCATCAAAGCTGCTTATTGGGATCTTGAAGATAAGTAATGTTAAATATGAACATTTTAAAATGCACAATACTAAATCATGCTTATCACCAAATTCACAATAACAAGTGATGTTACATCTATTGTGATTGTTTTTGCTAAGTAGCTAACAAAAGTATAAATATTTCATGCACTCTAGGTTTTCCTTTATATTTCACAGAAATGCATGGTTTAAAATGAAATATTTCAGTAAATTTGTCAGCGTTTTTGTTAATACTGGACATCTGCAGTTAGTCAAACATATAGACTGATAGAGCTGTGTGCTTCCATGTACATGCTACATTCACTGTCAGGCTATAAGTTGTTTTCCATGAACCAAACAGGCCAAATGTAAAATCATTCTAAAACATGCCCTGAGGCACTTTTGGCCATCAATTGTACGTTCTTTAACTCAGAGAAAACCTAGCCAGTTGTTAAGGTGTGGCAGAACATACATGGTGAACATTTGGCCCACATTAACTGCCACGTGTGCACCAAATGTGCACGCTCTTTGGGGAATGTTTCTCTACTGAAAAAGTCATGATTCAAAAAGTATGTCAACCGAGAACTGTATTGGAAATAATATGTTTGCCTCCTGTGGAAATTATGTAGACATTTCAGCTGCCTACATTTTTTTTTACACATTATACATTTCACATTATAATCTTACTACATTACACCCAGGTTGTATGAGAAAACACAAGACTATAATTAAACAAAAATGTTTCTGTTTGTTGAAAATTTCTCAAGCGTGCTTTGAAACTGTAGTCAGACCTCATGTATTAATAATGTTTCTGTCATTATTAATACATTTCCTTCTGTAGAATTTATCGTGTGCACATTAACGTTCATGTCAAGCAGAACTGATTTATTTGATGATGATTCGTAAGGGGGAAATACAACACTGCAGTTAGACTGCAGGACTAAAGATAACAAAACAAAAACCCACTTACCTAAATAATAGTTACTAAATTGCTCATATCTGTTTTCTTAGACAATCCAATGCCATAATACTAAACATTCGATTCCAACGCTGCCATGGAGACAATTGTTTGAAAGTAACATGGTTGTGTTTAAAATGCTCTATTTAAACACGATTGTGACGTATGTAACTCAACTCGTGATAAAAGGAAAGAAAACAACATTCAACAAACAACACAAGCCTCAGTTATTTATGAACATCCTCTCGGGTGGTCGAGCTTAGGTGTCGCCCCCTGCAGGTCACCACCTCCGGTCAGTATGAATGTCTGCAAACCGGAGGACTCGTTTTCTATTGACAGAGCTCAATAAAATGATTTCCTTTTCATTAACGGGATAATTTAGAATATATGGCTGCCCATATTACTATTAAGGTGTATTAAAGTATTAAAGGTGTATGTATTATACCATTTCCTTCAGGATCAATTATGTTTTCTGATTCTGAGTAAAATATACTTACAAACTAAGCAAATGTATTACATTCTGAAGGGAAGGCATCAAACATCAACGAACATTTTAAAGTGACTATTTTGCAGTCACTTTCATTTATTGCCAACACTGAACAGTGTTTACAAATTGGATGTGCTAATTGATGCTTTTCCAGCATTTGATCAATGCAGTATCACTCCTAAACTTTTCTTCTGAGTCCAAGCACGTGTCTTCTTTAGCAGGCCTGAAACCGTTCCACCATTTGGGAGAAAAGCTACGTGCTGTTTTTGGCGTTTACCAGCCAACAGGCTGCGCAGGTTTTGGTGCTGGGGGTAGGGTGGGGGTTAAAGGTCCGGGTCACATTCACACACACGTCCGCAGGCCCTAAAAGTCCTTCTTACGTGCCCTAACACATCACTAATTCAGGAGAGTGAGAGCAGCCCTTCAACAACTGTTCCAAATAAATTAAAGTCACCAAAGGTAATAGTACTTTAGTAGTACTTGTACAGTCTCAATATATTTCTTACCAAGATTTAGTAAAAAGATGAGGACATGGATAAACTGGGGTACAACCACTCTCCTTCATGGTGTCGCCAACAAAATTAAACACACAAATAAGGTTTTCCACCAATTCCTGTACGTTTTTATTTTTGCCTTCTGTTGATAAAAAAAAAGTTTGAATGTTTTCAATAAACATCCTGAAATAGCCTAAATCAGACCAAAACACATCTCTCCAGTAATTTCCTGCACGTTTGGAGTTTGGTCTCATCATTTCTCAAGTGTTGTGAACTTTGTAGTTCTGACGCTGAAGCTGAGCAGTGAGACAGCCGTAAGAAGTGTGGTATAAACGATCAATAAAGTTTCAACCCCCGCTGATCCGGTGTTTCAGTCATTTTGAGTAGAAAAGACCCAACTCTGCTTTCAGGCGGAATGGAACGTTAGAAACGTGCGCTGAAATCTGATTGGCTGAGAAGTGCGAAGGGGGAAGGTTTCCGCAGCACGGTATAAATACGGATGGACCCGTTAGAGGTTGAGCTAAGCCTCTAGACCGAACGGGACCGTATCATTCAGGCCTATTCTGGCACAGGACTGCGTAACTCACCATGAACTGCTCTGCATCAGAATCTCACATTTCTAAACGCCTGTCTTGGGGAAAAGTGGTACAAAAACTGATCGAGTTTAACCACATTGAGGACACAAAACCAATCAGCAGCTCTATGAAGAGAGATTCAGGTACGTTGGAACACAATCTATGCTAATTTATATGTATATGTTACAGCAGTTTTTTTATTGCAATGTACTGATGTGGCCATTGGTCCAGTTATGAAGTAAATCAGTAAGGTTACTTTTAGGATGAGCAAATATTTAAAAATGAATGATTGAAAAGATGAAAGTAAAAACAACACTTTTTGATCTTCACCAGTGGTTTCAGTCGAAGACCCCTTGGAGGAGGCCCTATGTGCAGAGACCGTGGATAATCTCTCTGAAATTCTTAGTGAAGTCAGTGCCAGAGCCCTGGGATGGTCTAGGCTTCTTGTACCTCATCAGCTGCTGGAGCACATTGGACAGGAGTTACTCCACCTGGCAGCTGGTGAACCCTGTGGCTTGAGAGGAGCTCTAATTGACTTGTGTGTAGAGAATAACAAGTCAGATCAGAGCATCGGACAGCTGTCTGTGGACCCCTACACTGTGCCAACTTTTCATCTCACATTTTTGCTGCGGCCAGATCTTTCAGGACTGTGGCCAAGGTTCACGAAAAGGCTTAGCAATTCCGTCCGACTGAGCACAGGCTTCACAGTGGTCAAAAGGAAGCTTTATAGCTCAGGCGAAGTATACATAGAAGAATTGTGACCTGAAGATAATGATCAGAGGACATCTGGAGTTGCACACAGTCTTCTTTGGATTTTGTTTCTTTCATTTTTAAGAAAATGACTCATTTATGTATGGGTTTTACCATACGCTGCATTTGCAGAAATGCCAGCTAAGCATTTCGAAGAATGTATGTCATAATGGCAGCTATTTTAAGTTCTTGAAAGAGGATGTTATAGTTTCAGATTTTATGACAATGTTTGTCTAATTATACCAAAGAGCTTTAATTTTACTTGAACATTTGCCAAAATATAAACTGACGTCGCCTTTACTTGAAGTTTAAAAACTAGTGTTTACAAATTCAGTTTACAGCAAACCTGTACACGTGCAAATGTTTTATGTGATCAAATAATGCATTAAATGTACTTTTGATGTACCTTATTTGACTGATACATTTTTGTTTATTTTAATTGACTCTTACACATACACAGCAAAGCTTGGGGTGATGAAGCCAAACTGAAAATTACTGTACTAATCTAGTAGGGCATTTTAAAGCTAAATCATATCCATCAGCCTCTTATAAAGTTAAAAAAAGTACAGCATCATATCAAATATCAATCTGTTGCCACCCTTGCTAAAGATGAAGGAAAATTGTATTCACTTTATCAATACTGATTTAAATAGAAAACAATCTTGCTTTAATCTTAGGCAAGTTTAGACAAAGAATAAGGCCACCATTAAATAAATATATTTTTAACACAAAATCATGTCACAATTATTGTTACCCCAAGAAATCTGAATTAAACGTAAATGATCTATGATACCACATATTTTGAACAAATTTTAAGTTGATGTAAGTGTTTAGGAACTCCCAAGCATTCAATGATTTTCTGTTTCAAAAAATAAAACCTTGGGGTCCAAATCCCTTCCATCACCACACAAAAGCATTTCATTGCTGTTAAGTAAAAGTGTGTTTACTTACACAAATCAGGAAAATAGCTGCTCGACTTAAAATGTCCAAATCAACAGTTAGGGTAATCATTAGGGACTTTAAGAAATTTAAACAATCATGAGCCAGGCTGAAAGAGGATGCCAGGCTATGTTTGTCAGCTCCCACAATAATAGGATGATCAGAGAGGTTTTTAAAAAATCTCCAGAGACTGGCGTTTCAGAATTTCAGAGCTTGGTAGCATGTTGGGGTCACCATGTCTCCAAATCCACAGTAAGACATCACCTTTTTAAACAAACTGTCTGGAAATTAAGCCAGAAAAAAGGCTTTCCTATCTTTTCAACATAAGCAAAAGCATGTGGAGTTCGCCAGACACCACAAAAACTTTAACTGGGTCAGGGTGGTCAGACAAAACAAAAACTGAGCTCTTAGACTCCTAACACTCAAGATGGGTTTGGCATAGGGATAGATGACTACAGAGAAAAACACCTTCCACCAAGCTGTGGGGCTGTTTCTCCTCTAAAGGCCTCAGAGGGGGCTTGCAGACACGGCATTACTGACATTGCAGGATATTTTAACTCAAAAATTAGCTGCCAACAGGCTAAAACAAAATGCATTCAAAACTGGTTAAATGCTTTTGCCATGGCCATCCCAGATCCCCTGACCTAAATTCAACTGTAAACCTGTGGGTTGAGCTCAAGAAGAGAGTACACCCAAGACCCAGAACTCTGCGAGCTCTGGAGAGATTCTGCTCTGAGCAATGGACAAAAATCCCTTAAAAAAAACGGTACAAGAGAAGGCTCAGTGCAGCCCTGCTTGCAAAAGGTGGTTGCACAAAACTCTAAGTGGGGTGCCAATAATTATGACCCGTCTCTCAGAAGAAAATTAATTTGTGATCACCAGTGACATTTTTTCTTGTGGGTTCATATTTAATGTTTATGTTTTTATATATAAAGGCAACAACAATTCTGGATTGCACAGTTTATGGGGTATTAGGCAGCTATTCACGTACTGAAACATTTGATTTTAAGACTCTGAAAATCATTAAAAGCTTTTCCTCTTAAACAAGATTAAGGCCCAAATATTTTGATATATTCATGTAAAATAAAAATAAACAAAATATTGGCCTCAGTATTTCCAAAGTAATATATATCATAAACTGAGGCTGTTAATAAACACTGGTCCTGATAATAAAATGAGACTCAAATCTAGGACGATTCCATTTTAATAAATACAGATCAAAACCTCTTTTCATTAATCTCAATTGCTTATTAAAAAAAATCCAATGAGCAAATCTACAGTGAAAGATTGATTTAAATAAGGAATGGCAACAACTTAATTTAAACTGGCTGAGTTCTTGATGTCAAAAATACAAGTCCAAAGAAACGCTAAAAATCTTGAATGGCTCAGATATCCCAAATATAGGGTTCTAAAAATTGCTCATAATGGAATTGGGGTGCACAGACTCACTGAAAAGAAAAGCATTAAGCTAGTAGCATAGCTTACCATTCAGAATACAACTATTTAGTGTTTGTTTTTGTTTACTTCCAACTCCACCAATTACTTTCAAATGAGCACAAGTTTTTAGATCCATTTTCACATTTCAGCAATATCTGCCCAATGATGTGCAACTTTGCCAACATCATAAGGGAGAGGAAAGACAAATGCAAGCCCACCGCCGCACGGATATGGACTTTTTTTTGCTTTTCCTGGTGCAAATTCCCACTCTGCTTTCAGCTAAACTTTGGCGAGAGCAGAATATTTCTGTACTTGGTCACCTTCAAAATAGACATAAACTGGACCTATATGGATAGAAACATGAAAAGTAAGAAAAAGTCAGATGAAACAGTATTTATATTAAAACATTAAAATACAAAAAACAGAAACTTAAAAGGAATATAGAAGAACATTTCTAAACTGTATCTATAAATACAACAGTTTAACAATAGTTTATAAACACCTTTTACTTAGGGTTTAGCAGGTCTTTTCCTAAACATTTTACTGATCCTAAAAAACCCACAGTTTTGCATGACCATTTCTTTAAAATGTAACAGGAACAACATGAAAGAAACGTTATTATAATCTTCTACTAACATAAACAAAATGAAATCGTTAGTCTGGTTGATTGATTAAAATCAACAGATTATATACACATTTAAACAAAACTTACTCTCTTGTCTCTCAGTGTCCATGTAATAGAACTTGAATGTCTGAAAGCTTTGAGCAACTGGGTGTACCCATTTTCTGTGCCCTTTGGTACAGGTCGGAGTCTCCAAAATAACGTGCTCGATACAACAGCCCTTCCTCTGCAAGTTAAAACACAGTTTAAGTCCCAGAGTTTTAGATATAAAATCAGATAAATACATGCTTTATTGTTCTGTATGATCACTGTTTGCATACTAAATACTTGACACTCAGTACTGTTGCACACCTGGGGAAAAAAAGGGCAGTGAACTACTGCACTGTTGGACGTGCATGTACCAAAGGCATAAAGAATACAAAATCACTAAACAATTAAAACTATGCATGATTGGGGCAACTTACTCTGTTGTTTTTCTTTCCAACAATTGTTTCTAAGGTTTGAAATGTAGTCCTCTTCCACACTCTGTTCAATATTCTTTAGATTCATTCCACTGTATTCCTCAGAAAAACGGTCACCCACATAGTAAGGCACCTTCAGAGTAGCAGTTTGTCGCCTGTTTGTGTGGCCTGAAGATCTGCAATATATAAAATGTTCATCATTAGACCAATGTTAGTCCATGACAATACCATGACAAAAAAAAAAGACGAAAAAGAAAAAAACAAGTAGGGCTATGCAAACTTACGGCCTGTGGCTAAGACTGTAGGGAGGACTGGAAACCATCATTTGGCTGAGGGCTGAAACTATGATGAGGATTAGGATTGGCATCAGCTGAACAAACAGCGCAAGACTTCCCTAGTTCATGAAAAAAAACAAAGGAAATTGTAACCTACTTTTGTGAATCAAACAATGTGCACCATCTTTTTCAACAATTTATTGTAAGAAATTATGAAATTACTTTGTAGCCAAAAAGCAAACTATATATATATGGCACTGTTACAAAGCGTGTCACTTACGTCTCTCTGCTGTTCTCTTCGTTCTTGCCTGTGGTTATGCCCAAATCTCATCCTGCCATTACTGTAGACATGGACATTACCTAAGAGGAGTGCAAAAAAAAAAAGAAAGAAAATTCCCCATATGCCATTGCTTTCAATATGCCATTCTTTTACATACTGGCAACAGTGTTTCTCAAAGCCACTTTAATCTACATTGACCTTATTGCATATGTCCTACTTACTAGAAGGAAATCCACCTCCAAAGAACATGTTAAAGAGATCCTCAGGAGAAATATCTGCCTCAAAGCCACGATGAGAATGGCCATGACGCGTATGATGGACTTTCTCCTCCCCATAAAGATCGTACTGCTTCCGCTTCTCTGTGTTACTAAGAACGGCGTACGCATTACCTATAGCTATGACCAAAATGGGGGGATAAAAGAGAAAGAAGTTTGTGAAGTTTGTCAAAAACAGACATTTGCAGGAGACTGCAAAGCACAAATGTTAGTCTTACCTTTAAACGCCTCTGTAGCACCAGGGGCATGGTTTTTATCTGGATGAAACTTCAAAGCTAGTTTTCTGTAAGCCTTTTTCAGATCATCATCTGAGGCATCTTTGCTAACTCCAAGAATCTCATAATAGTCTTTGCACTTTTTTATCCTACATGACAGACACGTTGGAAGACAAACCAAAGAGGAAGTGGACACTTAACTCAGTCAGCTTGGGACGGCACTAACAATCATTACTTATGAATGTGGAATTTTTTTTGCAGAAGATGAAAAATAAAACTCAAAGACAAGCACACCTTCTGACTGCATCCAGCTGATCTGGTGTGTACGACTTGGCTCCATCTGTGGCACTTTCTGCTGACGTCTGATCTCCAGCATTGTTGGTTCTGTGCCTTCCTGCAGTCCTGTCATTTTCTCCACAATTTTCATCACTGCTGTGAGCTTTCCCATTCTGCGCTATAGACTCTAGTAAACCTAAAAGGACATTTTTCCATTAGGTAAACAGGTCTGAGACACTTTGCGTCATACACAAATGTAGGGGCACACCAAAGCACGGGAAGTGTCTTGGATAACAATGTTTACAATGTAAACAAGCAAGCAAACATCTATCAAGTATAACCACTGACTGCTGTGATTCTAGTTAGGCTATGGTGGTGGTGCAGAGAGGGCTGAGATCATGTCATGAAGCATACGAGGACTATAACAGCAAGAAAAGTAAAAATGAGGGTCGAGGTCCAAAAAGGAGCTAACGTTAGCTGTGTGGTTGATGTTAGCCAGCCGGGTGGCTAGGCTAACGTTAGCTAGATTGGCTCTTATTTGACGTTTAACCCAGGTGCTCACGTACGCCTCGCCTTCTCGGTGGGGAACAGCTTCTGTGCCTTCTCCAGAAACCTCCTGGCTTTGTCGGGCTGGTTGTCTCTCAGTGCTGAGAGAGAAATGTCAATGCAGCGCTCCGCTTCGTCCTTGTTTGATTCCATTGCGACAGAGGAACCTCACAGGCTCCTAGTCGCTGCGTGATGACGCTTCAGAACACTGGGGCTCGAAAATAATGCGTCGAGGGCTGAGCCCCATGGTGGCTACATGTGGAGCAGCAGAGGAAAGTGAGGTCGTCTTTCAATTATTCCGTGAAATGCCTCAGCTCCGTGTCCTGTGTCCGAAAAACTGGAGCATTTCTTAGTCATGAAGGCTGGTTTACATGGAACCCAATGGAAATGACTTGTTTCAGGACCTAAAATGGGACCGGCAGTACATCAACATTTATAGCTTCAAGACCAGGCTCGTTATATTTCTAAGAAGCAGTTGATAGTGAGGTCGTCTTTGAATTATTTCGTGAAATGCCTCAGCTCCTTGTCCTGTGCCCAAAATACTGCAGCATTTCTTAGTCATGAAGGCTGGCTTGGATAGAACCCTGCCTAACTGACTTTTAGGACTGGTTTCAGGACGGAGATTAGATCTAAAATTGGACCAGTATTACATCAACACTTATAACTCCAAGATCAGGCTCATTATGTATCAAAGAAGCAGCTTCATGTGGTTTTAGCGCAACATTCAGAAGCCTTATACTTAAAATGCGCCTGAGTAACATATCCTCATCACTTTTACACCATTCTGGTGTCTTATTAAGAGCTCATGTCAGAACCAAGTCAGTTTCTGCCATCCGTACTGGAAAAAAAAGAATAAAGCAACCCGGACACCCTGGTTGGGAGGCTCTCTCCTGGGAGGAGAGACTTGCTGATACCGTGACTCCCCTGTGGAGATTGAGCTATGAGGAGCAGCTGCTGTGGAAACAGGAAAAACAGTACAGCATCTTATGTCAAATCACAAATGAGATACCAACCAAGGGAGAGCTCACTTTCCCTCTACTGCCTGTGGTTCCCTCGCCGATGAGGGATGGATACCGTAATAAATCAACCTTCTCTGTCAACAGAGGAGTGGACGGAAATCCAAAGACTGTAGGATTTTACATTGGCACTGGAAAAGGTCAAAACATTGTCTGTGTTCACGGAGACCATCTTCTTAACATGCCGTCGAAGCACAAGTTGGTGGCGAGGTGTTATGAAGATTTTATACGCGCCTCACCACTGAAACCGTGCATTCTGTTTCACGATGGTGGACACTGGAGGGAAATCACAGTGAGAACTAACTCTGCTGGTAGCACCATGGCCATAGTTTACTTCCATCCACAAAATTTAACTCCTGAGGAGAAAAGTGTCCATAAAGCAGCTCTAGTAGAGTACTTCACAAAAGGCCCCGGGGCAGTTTGCCAACTGGACTCTCTTTATTTCCAGGAAAGCAGCATGACCCGATGTAGTCGGGAAGAGTCCCCATACCAGCTTCTGCACGGGGAACCCCATATCTATGAGAAGATCCTGGGATTCAAGTTCCGTATCTCTGCTGATTCGTTCTTCCAGGTGAATAGAGGTGCAGCAGAGGCCCTGTATGAAACTGTGGCAGAGCTGAACGAGACCTGTAAGATGGGCACTCTCTTGGATGTGTGCTGTGGTACAGGAGCTATTGGCATCTCATTATCCACAAGCATGAAGAAGATCATTGGTGTTGAGCTTATTGACCAGGCTGTGGAGGATGCAAAACATAATGCAGCATTAAATGGCATTCAGAACTGTGAGTTTCTCTCTGGAAAGGCGGAAGTCATCCTTCCTAAACTGATACCCACCTTGTGCTCTGAGGGGGGTCTTACAGCCATTGTGAATCCTTCCAGGGCAGGCCTGCATTATAGAGTGATTAGAACCCTGCGCAACCACCCGGACATACAAAGACTTATCTACATATCCTGCAAACCAGAGGGAGAAGCGATGAGGAACTTCAGGGAGCTGTGTGGGAAGCCAGATTGGCAGAAGAAACTCACTGGAGAGGCCTTTAAACCAACAGTGGCTGTCCCGGTGGACATGTTTCCACACACACCTCATTGTGAATTGGTGCTTGTCTTTGAACGATAAGCTGCATCCCTGAGCAGGAAAAAACACAATGCTTATAACACAGTTGTTAATGGATTTTTATTAAAGTAAATATGTTAAACATTTCCCGGTTATTGGTAGATTTAACAGATTTTTGAAGTTTAACATTTTTAGAAAACTTAGAAAACAGTGATTTGTCTGTTTACATGTTTTACTTTATGAATCTTCTCAGATTAAGACTCCTGATCTAGGATGTATTCCTGTCAGTATGGTCATGGTTAATAAAAGAGGAATCTTATCCTGGATCAGCACTTTTACTCTGATTAGCTTTATGAAAACTGGCCCTGGCTTTGATTCCTGTTTCCCTTTGTGAAAATCCCACAGAATGCATTATGAAATATGCCTTACATGCTCCACAGGTAGCATCTCATTAGTCTGTTTCAAGAGGTTAGGTTTCACTGTGGTTTCCAAAAACCTGTTTCACCATTCAAGATTGCTGAATCCTTGTTTACGTTAGGTCACAGTGTTCGTTTGACCATTTTATTTGGTTTCAAAATGTTCAGCCTATCCACTGCACAGAGCTGCCTGAAAATGTGTGATAGGCAGAATCAACCACCGATGTGCTCATAGCAACTTGATGTCCGAAAGGTTGGGCTGAAAATAGCATGACTTTCATCACATCACAAACATTTGCTCAGACATAACTGAAACTTTGATTAGAACTGGGTTCTAGGCCGGTCATAATAATGACCTAATCGCCTGACCACAGTTTTCTGAGATGATTGCAGTTTTTTAACCTGACTGCAATTACTTTCCGCAGTCATTCGATTTCGACAGTTGCACCCAGCGAATGAATATTTAAAAAAGCAAACACGTTCTCTATGACTTCGTTAAATTCTCGTATTAATTGGGTTAATTCATTGGGTAGCATCAAGTAATGTTTATCTGTTAGCTAACTGGCTGTACTTCACTTCTTAAATAATCAAACTCTCAGTGGTCTTTCCCTTTTAAACCTTCCTGAAGAAAGAACCATTGCATATGCTCTTTATATACACATGCTCATAAGCAGGTATAAGGACTCATAATATAATGGTTGCTTTCTAGTTGCTAGAAATGTGTCAGCATGTCGTGGGGCCCCTTTGCTCTGAACATGATAGAAACATTATATTATCATTTAAAATAAGTAATTCGATCTTGTAGTATTGAATATAGCAAGATGGTAGGAAGGCTCATTCATTAGTTGATTATTTTGACCAGGATCAGGGCTGAGACCTGAATTTTACACCAGTTATGTTCAATAAATTAGACCAATTTCTAATATATGTAATAAAGAAGAAAAGGTTCAACTATGGCTGTTCAAGACTGGGTTCTAGATCATTTTAAAGATGTTTAGTGTTTGTTTTCTTTAATATATATTTTACAGTAAACATGTTTGCTCATCTTTTAAAATTAAACAAGCTATTTTTGTTATGATCTCTGTTTTGATTAGCTGTTCTTTATTGTGCTTTATACCAAAAGCAGTACAGGCTGAAACCTTAAAATGAAAAAGATAAGCCAAACCTTCCAAATGGGACTGTATGTTACACCGTACTCTTATTTCAAAGGGGCCTTTTATTTTTTACAACCTTTAACAACATTGGCATATTATACCGTAGTCGTTTTATCCATTTTATAACACATAATTTAATTTTATACTATAATTGAACACAAGTCATTAGAACTTGAGACATTGTGATAGTGAATATTAGACCACTAATGTATTGGTCTCGGTTTCTATGATATCACAAAAACAATGAATTATAGGGGTCTGTTTTGACAGCTTACTTTTAAAATGCATGTTGTATCAGGTAGGGTAGGAAGCGAACGGTACTTTTTTAAAACTTTACCAGGTTTCATCATACTGTTACTCCTGTTAGTCAAAGGGCCTTTATGCCATAGTCTTTACATCCCTTTTATAACACATTATAAACATAATTAGTTTTATATTATCATTTAGTCATTAAAGTCATTACAACTCGAGAATTTGTAACAGTGCATATTACGTCTCTAATATAGCAAAACGTTTACTGATTGGATCTAAAGCCCTCCGATATATATGGACCTTGTGACGTGTTATAGAGCACACTATCAGTATATTCTACAGTAAATTGCAGTAGAAATGCAATATTGCAGACGTGACCTACATTTCATCAGGGCTTCTCTCGGACATGGACTGAGTCACTGCAGACAACGACTTGGTCTGTGTCTCTTGTGTCATTCTAGATGGGCTGCAGTGAATGGTCACCGGGAGAGAAGAAAAAAACCAGACTGTTTAGATTGTGGCTTTCAGCGTGAACATCAGATGAGCAGGCAACCAATGAAACTGGCAAGGCTAGGTGGCATTCATTCCCTCCCAGCCAATTGCAGCCATTTAAACGACGTACCAAAAAAAACGAGCAGAGACTTAGGTAGCCGAGAGAAACCGATCAGGCTGGAGAACACCTCTGCCTTTGTCTAATCTGTGTTCACTCGCTACAGTAAGGTAAGAGGATAAATTGTGTAGTTCGATGTGTGTGATTGTGTGTTTTCTGCAGGGCTTGCTGGTCGCGGCTCTTCTTGTCTCGCTGGCTCACAGAGACACACCCATATGGGAGTAAAAAATGAGAATAATCCTGCATTTTCCTTTACAGCCATTGTATAACATGAACGACACCGAGAGGAACCACGTCCAGACCAGGACCCGTAACAGCGGCGAAATGGTGGACGACACTTTGGACGAATCGCACCAAGATAAAGAGGGTCCCGCGCCTCCGATGCAGATAGTGTGGAGAAACGTTATTCTGATGACTTTGCTGCACATCGGGGCCCTATATGGACTAACCATCATAACATCTGCTTCTGCATGGACACTGCTATGGAGTGAGTGAGATCTTTATATTTATGAGTGTATATGTTAATACTGACCGACCTGAGGATGTGCGTAAAGTGTATATTGTCATATTTGAACATAGCATAGCACGCAGTGTGAAGTCTCTGCATTTAACCCATTCAACCGAGTGAAGCAGCAGGCAGACAGGAACGCAATACCTTGCTTAAAGGGTACCTCAGTGGTGCCACTGGCAGGTCTAGGATTAGGCCTTCCGATAACAGGGGCAGATCCCTAACCACCACATGCGGCTCTTACAGTGGGCATAATGATGGGTCACGCACTGGATGAAGTGTTTGTGTCCTGGAGCAAGGGGGTGTTTCAGTGCTGTTCTTTCAGGGAGAATGTGATAAATGCATAGTCTATTGTTGGAGCAGCTGTCCAACATTTACTCCAAATTGGGTCTCAGATTGTAATTTATTCATACTGTTGTCATTTTGAAGGGAGCAAGACATCAATGTATTTCTGCCCTCAGCTACATTTATTTGTTTGTCCATTTGTTTATTTCTTCTTATTTATTCTTACTGTTGTCATTTTGCTTCTAGAAGGAGCAGGACATCTTTGGATTTCTGCAGTTAATTTTTTTTGTTTGTTTGTATATTTGTTCTTATTTAATCTTACTGTGGTCATTTTGTTTCTAGAGGGAGCGAGACATCTCTGTATTTCTACAGTCTGTTACATTTATTTGTTTGTTTGTTTGTTTATTTATGTGGCATGCTTATCCCTGCATACAATTTCACCCAGCTCAACAATGCACAATCAGCATTCCAATAGGCTATCCTTTGTGCGCCAGGCCGGCTCATAACAGTGCGCCTTTCTCCACTGGGATCTCTCAGTCTAAGCAGCCTTGTCTGCAAACACATAGAGAGACTTTCAGCACCCCTGCAAAACATCTCTGAGGAGGACAAGCACACCTCCCAACATTTCAGACATGAATAACCCAGAAACAGCCATACAGTGAATGCTAATGGAACTTTTAACTCACTTTATTGTTCTCTTCTCTCTACAGGTGCTGTATGTTTCATGACGAGCGCTCTGGGGGTGACAGCAGGGGCTCATCGTCTCTGGAGCCACAGGTCCTACAAAGCTAAACTGCCATTAAGGATCTTCCTAGCCACTGCAAACTCCATGGCTTTTCAGGTAACTGATTTAAAGTTATTCAGCCACTCATCACATGTTCAAACATCAGTGTAGATCCTAGAAGCTGTGAACAGTTAATGATCTATTAATTGCAGTGATCTGCTGCAATTAATAATGCAGTGCAGTATTGTACAGACTTTTTACTTGTTTTTTACAGTGGAAAGGACTTCCCTTTTAATTGTACTGTATTGGTTTACGTTTATATCTTGACTGATCATTGCTGTTTCTGACATATCTACCCAGAATGATATTTATGAATGGGCTAGAGACCACCGCGCCCACCATAAGTTCTCAGAGACCCATGCAGACCCACACAATGCCTCGAGAGGCTTCTTCTTTGCTCATATTGGCTGGCTGCTGGTTCGTAAGCACCCAGATGTTATCGAGAAAGGAGCCAAGCTGGACCTCAGTGACCTCAAGGCAGATGGAGTTGTCATGTTTCAGAGAAGGTATGAACTTCATCAAACCTGTACATTCTTGTACTGTAGGGCTTTTTATTTACATGTGTCATCTTCTGACCTACAAGTTTCATGATTATATAATGTGCAGTTCTTTTTGTTATCAGCAAAGCAGATGTTCTGCTGTGTTTGTTCATTCTATTAGTCAACCTATGCCAGTAATGCATGTGTAGTTCTGTAGTTTTAGCCGTGTACAGCTATGTATTTCACATAAGCTACGTATTTCAGAGTCCTATTTCATCGATATAATGAAATTACTATAAGATCTTGAGTGCCACCCATCCCTAAAGGCTCAACAATGGCTATATGTTTTTGTGTTTATTTGACTTTGAACATTTGAGCTTTTGTTTTGTAATCAACCTTATTTCCCCAAAATGTGGAATAAGAAGGAAAACATTTTGTTTGACAACGAGGTCAATGACCAGTGGCCTTGGGTCATAGCAATTTCTCAGCATCTTTTGCAGTACAGACAGGGCCGTAATCATTTTTCCCTTCTGTTTCTCACACCTCTGTGGCCTGTTCTGTTGAAAAGGGCTGCCACCTCTGCCAAACTGCACATCAGGCCACGGCCAGTGAATATGCGGAGTACAGTCATCCAACCCATTATCTTGGATGCAGTCCCACAATAGTCATGAACTTCTTTGAAAAAAGGATTAACACTAAACTGTACTAGTGAAAGGATGCAATCGAAACATTTTTCAGGGAGTTGCCAAATCAGATAGTGGAACAGTGACTGGTTCGTCTGCATTTTTAACAAGATGCAAAACATCTTCACCAGTTTTGTGTAGTTCAGATTTGCATTAGGCAGAGTGAAGAATTCGGTATCTCTTCAGGATGGTCTTCAAAGTGTTTATCTCGAAACTATGTTCTTGATGTATCTCTGAAATGAGTCGCCTATACCTGATAGGAAAGAATGCCTGATAAGAATGTAAACATTCCTATTTGTTTTTCACTTTAGGCACTACAAGCTGTCCATACTGGTGATGTGCTTCCTCTTCCCCACGCTGGTGCCTTGGTACTTCTGGGGCGAGAGTTTGTGGGTGGCTTATTTTATCCCAGGCCTGCTGAGGTACACTGTGGTCCTTAATGCCACCTGGCTGGTCAACAGTGCTGCCCACATGTGGGGAATGAGGCCCTACGACCAAAGTATTAATCCCAGAGAGAACAAATTTGTTGCCCTTAGTGCTGTAGGTAAGAGTTTTGTGAAACCTCACAAATTTAACATCCACAAAAACATCTTATTTCTTCTGTGTTCATATAGTATAGAAATCGATATATTTTTATATGGTCTTCCTTGGACCACTTTTGGTAGGTACTAATCACTACATACCAGGAACAACTTACAAGAGCTGCTATTTTGGAGATGCTCTGTTTCAGTCACGTTGCCATCACAATTTGGCTGTTGATAAAGTCCTGCTTTCCTGCTTCCAACACCTTAGCAGACTGTTCACTATACCCCACCTTTGACAGGTGGCATTGTAATGAGGTTATTCACTTCAACTGTCAGTGGGGTTAATGATTCAGTGGGTTTAATGTTGCAGGCTGATCTGTGTGTGTATAGGGTACAAAACAAACAGACACAACTTTCACAATGCTTTAATGTTATCAGTGGGGCCACACCCCTTCTGATTTACTGTTAAGGGATGTTTCTGAGGTGAAAGTTGAGTTGTCTGCATATGCAGAAAAGTCAGGTGGGTTCAGATGTTCATTATGATATGATTTAGATTGAATCGCAGTGAAAGCAACATGCACAGGAATCTTAACGCAGCCCACTTTATCTATAGTACATCAAATAGCTTTGTGTGATGACAGCTGGGTGACCTACTCTTTGTTTCTTTTCAGGAGAAGGCTTTCACAACTACCACCATACATTTCCTTATGACTACGCCGCAAGTGAGTATGGCAGTCGGCTAAACATCACAAAGGGATTTATTGATCTCATGGGTTCTTTTGGCCTGGCCAAGGACTGCAAGAAGGTGTCCTCAGAGACAATCATGGCCCGGGTACGACGCACTGGCGATGGCAGTCATAAAAGTGGCTAAGTTCATAATGTTTCAGAAGCCAAAACATGTGATGACAAGCCAAACACAATTTTTAAACATTTGCAGTGAGTGTGTAATGAGGGTCCTAGTAATGTTGCTACTCTAACAATGAATTAAGGATTCTTGTCTAGAGTTTAAAAACTAACATTTGCCTTAGGACACTGTTCAGTATCAACCTGTAGTCATTTTAGTTCCACCACAGAGTTTGATTGAACATAACTTGCTCTGTCTGGTCTGTTTAAACTATAAAATGCAGCTTTAATTTAAGAACATCTCTCCAGTAAACTATGCAAGCTGTACAATTCCAGCTTATATAACATCACATGTATGTGCTGTTAATCTCTTGATATATCAGAATGACGTTAAAGTACATTAAGTTACATTTTAGGTGATACGATTTGATGTGAAACTAAACCCTGCAAATATTTTATGCTTCAAAGATGTTTTAGCTCTCATGTACAGGTCAGTGTCTCTTTTGTCTGCTCCCACTGCTACCAAACTGAGTTTAATTGATTTATTGGAAGCAAATTCAATAGTTTGTGTTTTGTTGAAAGTAGACAGCCACACTGTCATTCAGAATTATTGACAACCCCAACTAGTTTAAACAAAAATGCTGGATGAACTTCACTTGTTGTTTATCAAATGTGTTCTGTGCTCATGAGCAAATTGTCATTGTGATATTATTGATCACAAAATGCCCCCCTCCCCCCCAAATAAGACATGGCATGGATATTGGTGCCCCTTGAATTTAGAACTTTGTGCACACTCCTTTTGATCCTTTTGATCCTTCTTCTGAAATGTGTGATGAGGCAAGATGGCATGTAGCAAGTGATCTGAGACCACTCTGCCATTCGCAGTGTCAATATTGCTCAATCCAATGGAACGTAGTTCTAATTATGTTAAATACAAGCTTTCAGATAACTTATTCAAATTTTTTGTTGTTTTTTATATAATAAGCATGAAATTCAGCAGGAAGCATGAGTCCCTCATGTCAGACCTGGGCTGTGACCATGCGCTGTTTCTGTACATCTGGCTCCAGTGCCTATCATCTGTTTTTATAAACAGGAATGCAGTTACCTTATTTACACTAAAGGACTATTTCAAACCTTATTAAACAAGTAAATATTTATGGCTGTAATAGTAACACACACATCAGGCATATCATCCTGTTCTTCTGTAAGAACGTTAATGTTTTTATTATTATTATTATTATTATTTTCCCACACATTTTGCAAATGAGGCCAGAATAAATCCCCTAAACTTTATAGAAAGTGAAAATGAGATGTTACAATGCACTTTGCATGTAATAGTTAAATTATATTTTCTATGGACCAAAATGTAGTGTGCACTTTATATTGGCATCTTAAAACTTTAGCATAATGTGTTTATTATTACGGTTAAGCTTTAAGACGACTTAAAGATGACTGTAGTTAATCTGGAAAACTACTCATAAGAAATGGAAAGAAGACTACTAGTCCTCCTTAATGCTTGACCTGTTTACATACTGTATGCTTTTTGTGTGTTTAGACTAAACACAGAAGTGCAATGAAATTTGTTACTATTTCTCAGTATTTTACATTGTTGACTTGTTCTGAGAGCCCTAAAGCAGGCGCATTTTCAAGGAATGTTCTTTTCGCTTTATGTACCAATGAATGAAGGTTTTTGTATAAGTAGAAGCATTGTGAGAGTTGTGCAGTGAGTTTCCACATTAATATTAATTGTACCATTTTCTTAATTTAATAAAAGTTGTGGATGAATGATGAACTCTGGTATCAGATCTTTATTTTTCTATCAGACACTGGATGGACAAAAGTATTGGGACACACTTGTTTTTTAGGGTTTGGGCTAGGCCCCTTACTTCCAGTGAAGGGCAATATTAATGTGCAAAGCAAGGCCCATAGAGACATGATAGGATGAGTTCAGTGTGGATGATCTTGACTGAGCCACACAGAAATCTGACCTCAAGCCCATCCAACACCTTTGGGATGAACTTGAATGGAGATCGGGAGCGAGGCCTTCTCGTCAGCATCAGTGCCTGAAGTCATAAATGCTCTACAGAATGAACGGGCACAAATGCCCACAGAAAAACTCCAAAATGCTGAGGAAAACCTTTCAAGAAGAGTCGAAGCTATTATAGCTGCAATAGGGGGATCAGCTCCATATTCAAGCCTACGTATTTGAATACAGTGTCATTAATGTCCCTGTTGGTGTAACGATCAGGCGTCCCAATACTACCCATACTGACCATAATAGTGTAAGTGCTCGAAATTTGGTCGAAGATGCAGAAAACAGTGGCTCACTGGCGCCGTATGGTGGGTATACGTTGCAACTACATACAAAAGTTAGCATTTTCACGGAATGTCCTCTCTTTGTAGCATTTTAACATATATTATTAATAACATTATCTGTATTATTATTGGTTTGTAATGTTTATTATTGTATTATCACTATTAGTGTTGGTATAAAATGTATGAATTCAAATGAGGCTAATGATCCTATTTCAATTATTTCGTCTGAGAAATCAAAATTTCCTTCGTGCCTTAGTTTGTTGTTGATTTTAATAGCAAGATAAACTACAATGGTTTTAGATTTTTTTCCTTCACAGTGTTAAATTCTTGATTTCACCCTCATCAGCCTCACTAAACCCTTTCAGAGAATAACTTGAAAAGGTCCGGCGGAATCTCCCAGATAACTTTTCTTAATCCTAATTTGCACAGGAAAAAAGGCAGGAAGAAGCTGCAGTAAAGACCAAGGTCTCAGGGAAAAAATGAGAGGGTCTCACCAAAGAGCTTTACCTCTGTCCGGATTACCAGTGCAAATACACACCCTCGGCACTGACGCGGTTCTTCAGTGATCCGCTTTGATTTGCTCTTTTACTGAAGCGCTGCTGCTCGGCACATCAGTCTGCACGCATTTTCGTTAGACAGGTAAAACTGCAATTAGAAATAAAGTGCATCTGTGGAAGGTACCTTTTGGATGTGGGTTAAACACTAATCATGGCTTTAAGATCAACAGCATTTCCCTGAAACTGGAAAGATTGGCCTTAATGTGCCGGAATGTGTAAAGATAGGGAAGGTCGGCTCGGATTAGGGATGATTTAATCTAAAAAACTGTGCTAATTTCCTCAAATAACATCTGCCGTTTGATCCCAGAGATAAGTGGGGTATAATCCCCAGGCAGAGCCCCTTACTGTATCCCACTGTCCCGCTCACGCGGGATTTGAAGGCCCAACTTGAGGAGATCAGTGATCCCAATGCGTTTCATATTCATTCCCTCCAACTGTTAACACAGCCAGCTCTCCCCCGGCAAGCTGGGCCAGAGGAACCCAGGGTGCCCTTTTGATCATTTCAATCTCTCCTTGGTACAATAGTTCTGATTGGCTGAAGGAGTAAGAAGGGGAAAATCTTTAATGAAGCAGATAATCTCTTGTTGGGATGAGAGCAGCTCCATTTCAGAGCCCCCTTTGGCTCACACATGAGAGCCCAGCCTTCCAGTCCTGCATGTAACTTTACAGCTCCATTTCCAAGCGAAGCTGACTGCCCTACCACTCCTCTCTCAGGATGTTCATACATCTGGACATTTATTACTACATTTTCATCTTGATGGTGCACATGAAGTCCTGCTGCAGCTGGTAAGTTCGTGTCTATCTTATCTTAAATTAATTTTTATTTGTTTATTTACTTTTGGTCATGTATTTTTCAGACTTGGTCCACAGGAGGGGTTTTAAGTTTATGCAGCAAAATCTACTTTAGAATTTAGAGCAGAATTAGGTTTTAGATATTTAGTGAAAGAGGGAATTAAAGCAAAAAAGAGATAAATTTCTGCTGCGTTAATTATTTTCCTG
The DNA here is from genome assembly GCA_037974405.1 of Brachyalestes nurse. Taxonomy (NCBI): domain Eukaryota; kingdom Metazoa; phylum Chordata; class Actinopteri; order Characiformes; family Alestidae; genus Brachyalestes; species Brachyalestes nurse. Next base: position 17,190,378 of record JBBPCY010000150.1, read on the forward strand.
AATATTTCAATCCATAAAAATGTATCAAACGATTAAATCCCTGCAATGTTCATTTTAAACTGATCTCAACGTGATATTCAGATTTGAATTTAGATTTTTGTTTCATTCACAATAAGGAAGGACATAATTTCATTTGAAATCTTTCACATGTTTTCAAAGCTCTTGATAATTTTTTGTATCATGATTTTGAGTATTTATTGGTTCGATAGCTGTATAATTCACAATAAGGCTGCTGTGTGATAAGAAGATCTGCTTAAAGCGATTTGGAATTGAATGTAGAAATGGCTGAAATGTTTGGTGATGGGTGAGAACTAACACCCTTGCTCTTAGTTAATAAGCTGCTCTATCTTCCAGGTCAGTGAATAATTTCCTGATGACTGGCCCAAAGGTAAGCCAGCATTCTTTTGATCTCCTCCCCAGATCTTCAGGCTATCTTAAAACAGAGCCCTCAGAATGTCCTGGTTTTGTCAGTTTACACAGATTATTTAAGTAGATTGCATTAAGATGAATGGCTTCCTTAAGATGAACGGTTGTGGTGGTAAAGGAAAAAGGTTTTATACCTGCAACCTTTTCATCATGCTAGTGAATTCTTTAAGCTTTTATCATCTGTCCGGGCCGGGGTGTAACTCACTTTTACCGGGATAATTTTCACACATTCGCATTCTTATATTCTGAAGGGTCCAGTTGTGCTGAGTGGCTGGGGAGAGGAGATTTGGTGGGTGGTCATCATTAGCACACCAGCCGCCCATGAGAGTTTTTGTAGCGCAGTCTTTCTTAGACCACTTGAGACATATTAGCACATAGTTGAAACCAAACCACAGAAGAACTGTTGACCTTTATCGGTGGGGTCACTGTTGTTCCAAAGAATGATGGTGTGACCAAAAATTTAGTTTTGACTGAGGCCTATCTTACACTTTTAGTGATTTATGTGTGTCCTATACTTACACTTTAAAAGATAAAATCAGGAAAAAATATCACATTTGTATTGCAATGACCATTATGATTATTACAGTATGAGACTATCAAAGAACTTATTGTTTTATGCTTTTGAAGGCCTACTTGATCTATTCGAGCAGCGTGGCTGCAGGGGCTCAGAGTGGAATTGAGGAATGCAAGTTTCAGTTTGCCTGGGACCGCTGGAACTGTCCAGAACGAGCCCTGCAGCTCTCCACCCACAGTGGGCTCCGGAGTGGTGAGTGTGTTAAGTTTGGGTTAAAACTCAGCATTTTAGTTAGTCAAGCTTCAATACCATCATTCTTTAACAAGCATAATTGGAATGCTGTAATATTATAACAAATTAGAATTTCTATAATCACAAATTACATTTTGACACAATATCAATCATATTACCAAAAAAATATAAAAGGTTTTGTTCTGCCAATAACAAAATGTTCCATACTTCTGCACTTCTGCACAAATGATAATTGGTCTAACGTAGTGATGATGTATTATTTTTTGTATTTGTATGGGGAAATTGTGCCTGTTCAGACTGTCTAATGAAGATTTCTTGATGTTTTATTAAGTAATTATGTTAATATTGGTTGTAGTAAGCTGATTTAAAAACATTTCTTAGTGTTTACTATGACTGTAAATGTTGCTCTTTCATGTACAAATAAAACCCAGTCTGTTAGAATGTAAATAGAAAGGCCACCTAGAGGATATTGCGTGGCAGCTAGAGTGAGTGAAATGGATGTCCCCTCAGTCTGAAGGGTGTGGGTCAAAGGTTTGCCTTAGGCTCCTTTCACTGGGCATTCCTCAAGTGCCAAAAAGGAACCTGACCCGGTCTAGTGTCGACCTCGGTCTAATTGAGAGGCTGCTGAGCTTATGCCAGCTGTACTCTTCACTGTTTCATTCAATCAACAAATGCCTGAGTATTCCCAAAACAAAAAACCCCAATAATTAATATAATTAATATTTCATTGACAGAAGTGCAACTGAAAACTGGAAACTGGAATTAGTTAATTGCATGAAGTCCATGAATTTGAGAACTGGGAGAACAAAAATGAAAAATAATTTCGAGGTTATGTTTTATCGCAGCAAACCGGGAGACAGCGTTTGTTCATGCCATCAGCTCGGCGGGGGTGATGTACACCCTCACGAGGAACTGCAGCCTCGGTGACTTTGACAACTGTGGCTGTGATGACACCCGGAATGGTCAGCGAGGTAAACGCATATTGCAGATAGAAAAAATACTTATAAAAATATACAATCTTAAAAAAAGATGTTTTAAGAGTTTTAAGTTCCCTAAAGATCTATATTTGTAAATGAAACGTGTAGGTGTGAAGAATCTTTACATAATGTTCATAATGTTCTTTCAAAAATCTTCACCTTGGAGGTTCTTTAAACTTACTGGTGTAAAACTTCTAAAAACATAAACATCTCAAATGGCAAAAATATTCTTTTAAGAATGATTCATTGAAAGGTTTTTTGAGAGGCATAAATGGTACATTTATGGCAACATGCAAAGAACTTTCGCTGGTACCCTTATTTTTTTTTTTTAATTGGGGAGTGGGGATAAACAAACACATAAGCAATATTGGACATGCACAATTATGATTGTAACCTGTAATAACTATATTATGTCGCATGTTGATTTATGTGGTGTATCAGTGAAAGCTGCTGCTGTGTTTCAGGAGGCCAGGGCTGGCTGTGGGGAGGCTGCAGTGATAATGTGGGCTTTGGAGAGGCCATCTCCAAGCAGTTTGTGGATGCCCTAGAGACTGGCCAAGATGCACGGGCTGCCATGAACTTGCACAACAATGAAGCAGGACGCAAGGTATTACTCCTGCTCTGAATGTCAAAGAAGGGTTCTCCAGCTCCTCTCTCAGCCTTTAGACCATGAGAGAGTGCTAGGGATAGTTTGCTAGAGTAGGGGATTTACTCTTGCATTATGAGATGGGACTTGAAATGTAGGCAGCTCCCTTGGCCACCAACAGAATGTAAAGTGCCTTTTGAATCATTTTTCAGTGCTTCCAACTATCGCTTACCACCCAAGAGTTTCATTCATGGCCTTATAAGCAAGGTGCCACTCGTTCTCCCATCAGTGTGTGCGCTGTACCAGATGGGCCTATTTATGGCCTGTGAATGTCCTTTATGACAAGACCTCAACTCAAGATTCTTGGGATCAGTGGTGCGAGCTTAATTAGAAGACCTAGGGGGCCACACGTTGCAAAGGTTCAGTATTCTGTTGCTCCTCAAATAAGTGTTTAGTTTTATTCTTGCAATAAGGATCTTACATTTATGTTGGTCTTTGTTGCACTTGAGAGAGCCACAGGGATCACATCCATGCAGCTGAAGTGCTCTTTGTTTTTCCTGCCAGTGCCCCGTCTGCAGGTTTTGTCAGCTCATTATGGCACCTGGAGCATCATTGTAACTGAAAAAAAATGCAAAAGAATTCTTTTTCATTTCCTCCTGAATGGATTAGCCATTGGGTCTGCCCATGGCAGAAAACATTTTGACAATGGGCATGCTAAATAAATACTCCCCTTTCCTGTGCCGAACAATTCGGCTCACTATGAAACCTTGATTCTGCCTCCTATCGAGAGCAAATGCCTCCCTGAGAAAAGAAACGCTCCTTTCAAATGACAGATGTTTGTTTCGGTTGAAGTCAAGAAATATTGTGTGGGCACAAAACGTTGGAAAAAGAGAGAAAAAACACACTCAGACTTGAACCTTGAACCAGCTCTCCTTTAACCCACGGAATTCCTCTTTTTGTCAAGTGGATGTTTTGAACATATAGTCTGCCCAATAAAGAGTTCATTGTATGCCATCTTGAAAAGTGATGAATTCAGATCCAGTCAAAATGTCTTTAAACAGTGGAAAACGGCTGCTGAATTGAATGGGGGATAGTTAATTCAATGAAATGCACTCTTCTGAGGAGCTCTAGTAATTTCTTTAATCTGAGACTTTTTCTTAAACTAGGCAGTGAAAGGAACCATGCAGAGGACGTGTAAGTGCCATGGCGTGTCCGGCAGCTGCACCACCCAGACATGCTGGCTGCAGTTGCCTGAGTTTCGGGAAGTGGGCAACTACCTGAAGGAGAAGTACCACCGTGCCATTAAGGTGGATCTTCTGCGAGGTGCAGGCAACAGTGCAGCCAGCCGAGGGGCCATTGCTGAAACCTTCAGTTCCATCTCCCGTAAAGAGCTGGTGCACTTGGAGGATTCTCCTGACTACTGTGTGGAAAACCGTACACTGGGTCTGCCGGGCACTGAAGGCCGCGAGTGCTTGAAGAAGGGTAAGAATCTGAGTAAATGGGAGAAGCGCAGCTGTAAACGGCTCTGCAGTGACTGCGGACTGGCTGTGGAAGAACGCAGAGCAGAGATAGTGTCCAGTTGCAACTGCAAGTTCCACTGGTGCTGTGCAGTAAAATGTGAGCAGTGTCGCAAGACTGTCACTAAGTACTACTGTGTGAAGAGATCCAAGCGGGTTAAGAATGACAGTGCGAGTCAAAGGAGAAGCCTTCGCTTAAGGAAGAAGCACTAAAGGAATGTTTTGAATGGCATATTATTAAAAAATGGAGCTTTGAAAATGTTGAATTTGAGAATGGTTATGGAAAAGACCTTGCATATCGATGAAATGTAAAAAAATATATATAAATGTGAAATCAGTGTTTTTAAAATGATTTCTGGTATTTTCAAGTGTTCCTCAAACTGATATAGTTCAAAAGGGCTTACTCAAGCATACACAGACACCCTTCATTATGCATTTTAAAAATAGCACTGAAAACCATATTTAACCATAAAATAGAGCACATTAGACTATGACAAAGTCTTTCCTTCAAATAGCGTTTGCCATTATTACATCAACAGACACCTCTCCATTCCATCCATTCTCTGAATTTTATTGTTGCAGTTGGAGCAACTAAATGTATTTTTATTTTGAAACTGGGATATTAAATGGGTGTAATTCTGTAAATGAACTGTAAATAAGATGAAGCACTTTGTATATTTTTTTATTTATTGCACATATATTATGTAGCTGTGTTTTGTTGATTAGTTTTTTTTTTCTTTTGTACTTTTTCCACCAAACTTTTTATAATTAAAGGTATGTACTCCGTGTCCTCTCATAACTCATTTTAACATATATATGTTTGTATTTAACTGGTTTGCAAGCATGTCTGTGCTAGAAAGTACATTTAGACTAATGACGATAAACGTGGTGGGCTTTTTGGATTATGTCACTGATTTAAACAATGTATGTATGTACAAAAAACATAATTAGTACTCTATCAAGTTACATACTACCGTTTATCTGTCATGTACTATAGACTGTTTACAATGCTTATTTTAAACAGCACCTATACACCAACCGTTGGTATAGATTGTAACCAAACTGCTTTCTTTTAGAGTGTGGACTATATATTCCCTTATTCTTTCTGTGTTTAGTGTCAGATAACCTTGGGGCAGGGGAACAATAAGAAAAAAAAAGTTTAATTATAGTCTTCTTCCTTCACGCCTCTCCTCAATTTCTTCTTTCAAACGCTTTCTTTTTTTCTGTATTAGTAATCCTCAAAGAACTCCCAACGCCTTGGCACTTGGATGTTTCTTTACTGTTTAATACTAGTTTAATTAACTTTGCCGAGACAGAGGGAAAACATGAACCAAGTCGCCCCTCAAATTATCCTGCCTCTAATTTTGTATGCTAATCTCCTTTTCACGCCATCATCTCAGGGGAAAAAAAATGTTGGGAAACTTCATGTAGCCTGTATTGGGCTTCCTGTGGATGTTTTATTCCAAGCCCACCTATTTGGCTCCTTTCACTCCTCTAGGGCCTTCCTTTGCTCGATTTAACAATGAATGGCGAGCTAATCAGCTCCCTCGGAAATGCACCGCTGCTGAAGAAGCTAATCCCCCTCTCCTCCTCCTTCAATGGGCTGTCGCCTTCAAAGAGACTTTGGGAAAAGGCTTTGCATGGATTCACACTGTTTGGTGAATAGAAGTTAGTTCAAGTATTGTACCTAAACAAGTAGGGTTTATAAACAAATGCTTGCCAGCTATCTTCCCACCTGCAAAAGTGCCAACTCTACAGTAGCACACAGTGACAAGGCCCTCCAAAAGTGATGTTCTCTTTTAAAAAAGCAGATTAAACCTCTATTGAATGGGATAAGTTCATTCCTGCAAGTGTAGTCTTTATTACTGAGAGACGTGTCAATGAAGCACCTCATTGACATCTTATTTATGAAGAAAAGGAAAAAAAACATTCCCCTTGACACTAATCAGATAGGGCTTTAATTATGTATTACTACTGCCAAAGTCCCAACCACCCACCTTTTCCCAGTGAAGCAGATGGTTCAGTAGACCAGTAGACCTTCAGTAGAACTGAAGTAATGGCACAAGACAGTAATGGCACAAGACAGTGATGTTTTTTCATAATAACTAGCTTGTCACAAGTTTTCATGGACAAGTAGTATTTTAATCCCTTCCACCAATATGCCAAAATGGAAAACGTCAGGACTTCAGGTACAAATAAAGAGCTTTTAATGTGATATCTTCTGACTAGAGATGAAAAACCATTTTAAAGTACTCCAAAATGACTGTGTGTTTAAACAGAAGTAAGGATGTAACTAAAAGCTTGGCCTTGCCACTGTGATTTGCAGTGGGGCATGAGGCTGAGGTGGCTGGGAGAGGGGCAACGCTCTGAAGGAGGAGCTGAAGATTAGGAGCTGTCCACACATGTATGTCTAAATCTACTCACTCAGTCTGGAAGGTCAGTGTGCATTTCCGGTTAATCACAGGCCAAGCTTTGTGGGAAATCCACTACCTGAAACACCAGAATTAAATGTATGTAATGTATAAGACATTGATTCCAAATGTTTTTATTTTGTAGAGGCTAAAGTACAAAAAGCCTGTAAACAAGAACCAAAACAGAAAAAATCAGAATTTAACAGGTTGTTATTTTGATTTGCACAAGAAAACTAAAATCTGAGCTAGAGAAATAACTTACTCAAGTGAAGGGATGATAGAATCCACAGAGAACAGGAAAATTACATATAATGGTTCTGAGAAACCTTGACTAATAGGATTTGTGGCTTAGGAGCTCTGGACACACAACACCAAGAGGGGGCTCGGGTCAATACGGATGTGAGAGCAGTGGTGGGTGGGAAACTATAAACTAAAGACACTTTCTTAGACTCATAGTTTTATGTTATATGATTAGGTTAAGAAAATAATCAGTTTATTTATTTATTTAAATTTACAGTAGCTCATAACTTAAATTCTCATCATAATGTTGTTCTTTTAGACTCTTCATTATATGTCAAATGGTACTGGTAATTAAAGTAAATGTGAAATTTAAATTTATGTAGGTAATTAATTAAATGTGAAATTTAAATGCATGCACAATTAGATATGTTTCATCTTTAGTTTACAGGTGTGTTTATATTAAACATATAGTATGCAATATTTTTGTCTTATAATGTGTACTATTTTGTATACTATCAGTTTTACATTTCATTGAATTCATTACCCAATCATTTAATTGTTACTTATTATTTCTAGAAAGTGTGCATACTCAGATGATTCAGCTTATAAAACCTCCATGGTGCTTTTCTACCAGCAGAGATTTTATAATACTCATACATTTTAGAGTGGTCTCTAAGAAGAAACACCTCAGTAGTGCTAGAGTTCCATCTACTGGTGAACTGAAATAAGTTAATGTTTTAATGTGACAATATCTGTGACAAAAGTAAATAAATAGATAAACTGCACTGAAATTTACTAAAGAACCATGAAAATGGTTCCTCTACTGTTACAAGTCAAAGAACGTTTTTTTGGTACTATATGGAACCATTCTGACTAAGCGTGTCCATTGTTATTTTCATTGCAAATCAGTATGCTTCTTTATTATTTATTTACTTCATAATTTCAATGAATACTATTACTTTAGTAGGAAAAAATATCAAGGACAAATATTGTCTAAATAAAACAGAATTAAGAGTAATTTTGCCCATAAAAATCTTACTATTAGTTCACATTTCTCAGTATTGAGTTCTCAATTCAAGTCTATTCACACAGCAGCATGTTGTAAATCATTTATTACTTTCTCGTTTGTTTCAAAGCATTTCAGTCTTGTTCTGCTGTCTAGGGATGAAGAAAACTGAGAGAAAGGCTAAGGGACTTCAAAAGAGATTTGAAAAGTGGAATATGCAAACATTCGATGTTTGAATTCAGGGCTGGATCTCATCACAGTGAAGACCCAAGACGTAATGTTAATGAGAACTGGTGGTGCATTTCTTTGTGTCTGTAGTATATCTTTATCTGTCTGTGAGTGTGAGTGTGTATTTATGCATGTATGCACAAGCACATTTTTACATTTTACATTTTATGCATTTTGCAATTCGATGCAAAAACATACTACAGTATTTCTGAGTCATTCCTTGTGCACTAGAGTAAATACATATCTTTTTATTTTGAAATAAGTCTTTACCTAATTATTAATATTACCTAAATACTAATATTACCTAATTTAATTATGAACTTCTTGTAATCCTATCTAATGTGTTTTTCAGGGTGTAATGTTCAGTATTCCTGATTAACAAAAATGTTGTCTGGTACTATTAGCTGTGTTTGTGAAATATATCACTATCTGTGATAAAACTAAGCTAAATATTCTCATTTCAAACAAAAGTGTGTTTGTATTTTATTTTTTAAAGAAGATATAAATAGATCAACTCCTCAAATCTCCATTGAAGCTCATTTAGTTTCAAATGTCATTTCTTTTTTACTTAATCATGCCATCCCCTTTTTTGTCAGGATACCCAATAATACCTATGTTTTTTTATGGAGCTTCACTTGCCCCGAAATTCTGATACCTTTACATTTTGGACCAAATGCTTTAATATAAATAACATTCTTTTCAGTTTCTAACATGTATTTTATAAATAACTACTCTGAAACATTTAATTTCAACACATTGGACTTCACTGCATCAGTACTTATCGTGGCCTGCGCAGGGTGATTGTTATCTACACCAGTCGGAAATGTGTAGGTCTTTTGACAAACCTTTCATTTCCCATGTAGTGGAGACAGGAGGTTCTTCTTGGGCGAGAGCCACCATGCCCTGTGTTTGGCAGGCCACCATGATGGTAGTTCCTGCGTGCTGGAAACTATACTACAAGGAACAGCATACAGTATTCAGCGTATTAACAAAACCTCACCACATTTATATGGCCGTTTTTATTTGACTCCTCATCTAGAAATTGACACAACATAGCACAGCACAGTGTAGAAAATAAAAATAAAATAAAAAAAATATTAGAAAACAAGACACATAGAGATGCAATGATTTGTTCTGACAGTAATGCATCGTAGGCCACATAGGTCAGACTCCAGTCCTGGTGGCCGCAGCTCTGCCTCATTAAACACACCTGACTCAACGATTCAAGGCATTTATCAGTGAAGGCAGTAAAAACTGGGAAAATGCTAATCGCTTAGAGTTGTGGCCCAAAAGGCATCCAGTTTAACACTTTAGTGCTAGGGGATCTAGGAACAATGACTGGAGAGATTCATCAGTGAAAAACATGATCCTGTTTGGAGATCTTTTCAAAGCTGTGCTGCATTAATAGAAGGAAGTGTCACAATGTCCAGGGAACAGTGCCTGGCAGCAAATGTAAGTAATCCAGGGGAACTAGCGTGTCCATATTGTGCCCTCTACCCACAATGGATACAACATAACCTGCACACAAACCATTAAGACCAGGAATAGAACTTCAGATTTCCTAGTTTAGTGTAGGAAGGCAACTAGATATAACTGTCTGTAGTCAAGGACTACGTGTATAATACAGTGATAACTGCTTAATTCCTCGAAATACTATATTGAACCCTCACTGTCAAAAAGAGACTGTGAAAGTTAACCTACTCACAACGCAAATGTCCTCCAGGAGTGTTCTCATAGATTCAGAGTGACCTGACAATTTACCCACATGCTTATGATGAAACAGAAATAGCAAATGTTTATGTAACAGCAATATTAGTAATGAATTGATAGTGTGGAAATGTTAAAATAAGGTGAAATATGTGGAAGGAGAGAATGTATGAATATTGTGAAAACATGCTTGTGATGGACTCCCAGAAACAGACCCCTCTGAGAATTATTTATATTTATACATTTGAAGGGTTTAACCCTTCTTTCAAAGCACCTCTTCTGGATGTTCTAGAAGATGCAGAAATTCAGAAAGAGATGAACATGGAACCCATATCTTTCTCTTGACTCCAAGGTGATGGACTGTGAAGTCAACTCAAACCAAAACTGTGTTTTTAAAGCACTGCAAAATACCTAAATGCTTACCAGAAAATCAGACACAGCAGTCAGGAAATGAAGTAATATCCTACTGGTACATTTAAGCAGACTCCAAAAACTGCACTCCAAACCCACAAGCATTGAAACGCTGGCTAAGATTTTACACTGTACACAGAGATTTAATCCCAACTTCCTTGGCAAGGGTTTAAACAGATTAAGAAGACAGTGAGCAACTATGAACTGTTCTCTATTCATTCTTGTTGAGAAATTTATCAACATCCTAATTGCATGTTTCTGCAATTGTGGTTGTTGCTGCAAGCGCTTGTTGACAACATCTGATGGAGGTGGAAAAAGTACAGGGAAACTACATTTAGCTGAAAGTACAGAGGTCATTCACTTTAAAGTGAAAGTATAGAGTGAAAAACATACTTTTGTAAAAGTAAAAATATACACAATACATAAAAGTAATAAAAAATAATTATAACAAATACATTAAAAGTTTTCTTTTTTGGCACTGTTCTTTATATTAAAACAAGTTATCAAAGCTGACTTTTATTTATTTGAATTTCATTGAACATTGAATATGAATTGGCACAGTTATAGAATGTATTTGCACAACATGTAGAATATAGTACATACTGTTGCATTATGCAGAATTTTGGATGCACCCTTGGGTTTATGGAGAGTCTCTGCTCACAAATGCCCACATGCATCTTCATAAGGGATAGTAATGTGGTTTAATAAATAAATACATGAATGAATGCGTGAATAAAGAAAGAAAGAAAGAAAGAAAGAAAGAAAGAACGAACAAAAGAAAGAAAGAAAGTGATTTCAGACAGGTGATATCAAAAGGTGATTGTAATCATGATTGGTACGAAAGCACTATCCAGTAACCAGAGTCTTTGAGGAACAAAGATGGGCAGAGGATCTCCAGCTTTTCAACAAATGTGTGAGACAATTATTAAAACGTTTAAAAACAACGTTCCTTAAAGAAAGGCTGTAAGGTATTTGTATACTTCTCCCTCTACAGTGCATAACATTCAAGTCAGGTCAAGTAAGTTTTTGGAATTTTAGCCATATACACAGTACACAGTAAAACACATCAAAAAGGTCTTTCATCAATAGCTGATAGAAACACATGGGCAAGGGATTAATTTGTCATACAAATGCCACTTAAAACATTACTGTGCAAAAAAATGTTAACCATGTTCAGAAGTGGCATCTACTTCTCTGGACTAGAAGCCATCTGAGATGGACCATCACACAGTGAAAACATGTATTGTGGTTAGACAAATCAGTATTCCAGAGCTTTTTTGGAAGAAATGGTGTGTGTTCTGGACCAGTGATGAAAAGGACCATCCAGACTATTATCAACAAGAAGTCCTGGCTGTAAACCTGAGCTTTCCCCAACAGAGAATGTGTGCAGAATTTGAATACAAAAAATGTCACGAATACCCTGTAGTGCTGCATACCTTAAGAATGTGACAAAATAACACCTGAAACGCTTCGACGCTCAAAGCCAAAATGTCTTTTAAGTGTTGTGTGAAGGAATGGCAACATTACAAAGAGTTAAATGCTTTATCATCCCAACTGTTTATGGAATGTGTTGCACGTCTAAAATGCAGGAATGGATGTATATTAACAAATGAAATTAAGTTGACCAGACAAAGTGATCTTGGGTTACCAGAAATATCTTGGGTTAATACTGTCCGCAAATGAAATAAAAATCAAAGTAAATTTAAGAACTGTTTTTTTTTCAATTTTCCATAAAAAACTTTCATTACCATAAAAAACAGACACTCAGAACAGAAGACAAAAGAAGAACTAACTTAAAACTTTTACAGGTGCATTTCAGTTTGGCAATTTTCGAGTGTGCCGTCTAACCAAACACTGTACTAAAGATCTTCTAGAATGTGTTGTCATGTTCTGTCTAATGCCGATGAAGGTACACTCATCTTCTGCCCTGCCTCTTCCAATTTGCTCCATCATACATTGAGCAGCAGTGCAGGCTTCTATAGTTGCTGTTTTTCATTTTTTTGTTTGTTCCTGTTTTGAAGCGCACTGGCTGAAAAATAGCTGGTATCTCTACCTATTTGCATTAGATTCATTATACATGTTAATATGGGAAATCCCACTTTAACTCTTTAATTTTGGATGAGAAGGCCTGAGTTGCAATTTCCATTCCAGTTCATCCCAAAGGTGTTGGATGGGGTTGAGGTCAGGGCTCTGTGCCGGCCAGTCAAGTTCCAACCATGTCTCTATGGACTTTGCTTTGTGAACTGGGGCACAGTCATGCTGTAATAGAAAAGATCCTTCCCCATACTCTGTCAACAAAGTTGGAATCATGGCGTTGTCCAAAATGTCTTGGTATGCTGAAGCATTCAGATTGCCCTTCCCTGGAAATAAGAAGCCTAGCCCAATCCCTGAAAAACACATGTCCCAATACTTTTGTCCATATCGTGTATTTGTGATTTCTGCCTTATATCATTTCAAAACATGACGAGACATACAATACCTACCATGCAAAGTTCTAAGCAGTTTGCAACGACAATAAAGAACAGTGAAAGTATTTCGAGTAAAAAACATTTGATCCAAAGATATTCAGAATCATGTAACTTACCAGTCCCGGGGGTGGGATAGTTCAGATCCGAGTCATTTATAACTGTTTTCCAATAAGGTAACTTTATGTACTTAAAGAACAAATTTGAACCAGAACTGGACATTGTAATCTCCCTTCTTAAAAAGGAAATACCTCGGTTGCTTGTTCTAAACACGTAATATTCTGAGAGTATTTAAGAATACCAAAGACGGAGACAGATTGAGGCACAGTGTAAAGGAAAAGGGTGATCCGGAGGGACAGATTTCGAAACGAAACCTGTCCGTGTTCCTGGTGTTTTATGCCGTTCCTCCTGAAAGCAGAGCCTCATAGCACCGCCCGTCGCCTCTCTGAAACAAACCCGACCTCAGCCCGGCCGAGATGCTCCCTCACCTGCTGCGGAGTCAACCAGGCTGTCAGCAGGGTTCTCCGCAGCTCTGAAGTCTTCAGCCTGTCCTGCACACACAGCTGCACCTGTCTGAGTCCAGTACACACCTGGAGAACCCGGCTCAGACTGAGAGGACAGTCTCCCTCCAGCTCTCACACACGGAGGACATGGCAACCGCCACTGTAGTGGAGGCTGATCCCACCGCCAGCGAGGGTGCTAGCTCATTCTCAGGTCTTCACAACTCAGGATGGACTGACTCTCAGCTCAGACAGTACCCTTTTCAAACCAGACAGATCCCCCGGCTCTCCCACACGGACCCCCGAGCTGAGATCCTGATCGATAACGAGGTAAAATTGTCTCCATATCGATAAGCTAGCCAAATTAGCCTGCCACAGCTAAAGTTAGCCACCTTAATCACCTCAACTGGCACACAGCAGTGGCTTTTATCACTAGGTTATGATTGTAGCATTCATTTTATTTCAGTTTTGATTCAGAATTTTGGGAAACGAAGGTTTAATCTGATTTAATTAACTCCTAACCAGTCACAGGCATGCCTCTGTTTGTAGCATCCACATCGCGAAAAGCTAACATTACTGCCTAGCCTGCTCCCAACATAGGGTTAGTTGAGGTTCTGTAAGGTATGTTCAGTTTTAATAACGTTATAAAGCTGTCCGAGTGTTAAAATGGCTGTTAAATGTCTATCTTGGGTGTTTGGCTTTATAAATTAACGTTACCCAAACTCTTAGTTTTGGTGTCCGAAGTGTTTGTTTTGGTTGTAAGAAAATAAACAGACGTGTTTGTAAAGGGGGACATGAGTCTGGCTTGTAGACAGGTGCAATTTCTTATTTTTATTCTGTCTATCCAGTTTAAATCTGCAGTAAAAACTGTTTTACCCAGCACTTGACTCTTAGTGCCACTTTCCGCAGTGACACAGGTTTAAGCTCCACGCCTCCACCTGCACCTTTGATCCTTAAACCTTCATCTGTCTTCCAACAGCCCACCACTGGGTCACATTTGGGGCTTCACGCTTCGACAAAACTTCCTGTTTGTGATTCAATCTTTTAGATAAATCCCCCCGACCCAGTTCATGAGATGGGGTATTACGACCTGATTAAAAAGCTGCTCTTTTGTACTAGGGTTATGATGAATTTAAACATAAACGCAGCATTTAACCAATGCATCCGAACCAGTAAAAATATGAACAGAAATACATGAACAGTCTGCACGTTTTTGTTTTTAATCTACCGCCTGCGCTCTCTCACCCTCCCTCACCCCCTCTCTCCCGCCCTCCCTCACCCCCTCTCTCCCGCCCCCGTCCTGTACAGAGTACGTTCCTCCGGTCACGTAGCACTTCTCACTTTCTCAGAGGCGGTTTTATGCCAAAGAATGCTCTTGCTCTTATTCCTGTACACTCTTCATTCACCCACGTGGACTAATGTTAAACAAATACAGTTCAAATACAGAGCAATAAACATTTAATACTGCTACTGCTGCTGCTACTAACACTAATATAATATTATTGTACTGTTATTAAGAGACGGTGAGTTACAAACATTTATGATAAAGGTGCACTAGAATAGGTTCAAAACGTGATGCTGTTCATACACACACACGGCTTTTAAACAAAATGTTCAAACATGGCACTAAACATTTAATACTGATACTGCTATTACTAACAATATTATCATTTTTATTATCATGAAGAAATAAACAGTAATGCTAGCAAGTGTATATACATCCAGACCTTCTACGTTTTTTTTTGGAAATGTTCCGTGGTCACGTAGCACTTCTCACTTTCTCAGAGGTGCAGGAGGGTGTTTCTATGCCAAAGAATGTCTTATTCCTATAGACTGTTCATACACACATGCACTGCCTTAATGTTAACTAAATACTGCTCAAACACAGAGCATTTAACACTGCTACTACTACTACTACTCCTACTAACAATAATATATATATATATTTCTATTATTAAGAGATGTTAAGTAATACTAGTATGTCTGTAAACATTTAGAATTAATGTGCACTGGAATAGGTGCAAAACACACAAGCTTTTATTACAATTATAAAGACCTAAGATACCTTTTTAAGTGTAGGAATAGTGAAGTTGAGATTGACAACATCTGAACCAGACCTTGAAGTCTTCTGCTTGATCCTATACATTTTTTGGAAGTGTTCTGTGGTCTAGTAGCACTCACATTCTCAGAGGGGGTTTCTATGCCAAAGAATGTCTTATTCTTATAGACTATTCATACATGTGGCTTAATGTTAAATAAATACTGTTCAGACACACAGAGTACAAAACTTTTAATACTACTGCTGCTACTAAGAGATGGAGAGTGATACTAATAAGTGTATAAACATTTACAATAAACCTTTACTGGAATAGGCTCAAAACACGAGTTAATACACATACATGTGGCTTAATGTTAAATAAATACTGTTGAAACACAGCACACACTAAGCTTTTAATACTACTACTGTTCCTAATAAAAATGTAATTTTTGTTATGAAGAGTTGGACAGTGTAGAAACATTTATAATTAATGTGCACTGTTGAATAGGTTCAAAACAGTGGTGCTTTTTTTTAAATGAAAAAGTCTTACATCAAAACACCTTAGTGTAGGAAGAGTGCAGTTGAGATTCACTTAAAACGTTCAAACCAGACCTTGAAGTATTCTACTTGAAGACTTCTTTAAGTGTTCTGTGGTCACGTAGCACTTCTTACTTTCTCAGAGGTGATGGCAGATGTTTTTATGCCAAAGAATGTCTTATTCCTGTACGCTGTTCGTACACATGCTCAAATACACAGAGCACCAAACAACAACTACTATTAATATTACTGCTACTACTACTACTACTACTACTGCTACTACTGCTGCTGCTACTACTAATAATAATCAGTCATTTTTATTTTTATTAGAGAATTCTAGTAAGTGAATAAACATTTATAATAAAGCTGGACTGGAATAGGTTCACAACATGGGTGGCACAATTATTACAATCAAAGTCTTATAATAAAATATCGTAAGTTTAGAACAGTGCAGTTGAGATAAATTTGAAACACCTGAGCCAGATCTTGAAGTCTTGTCTATGAACATTAAAAAAATTTCTTTGGCTTCACCCTAAGCAATTGCATAGCATTTCACCTATTTATATGTGTGGACGGCATCTGGAACGGATGCAAGAATAATAGTAGTAATGCGGAACAAAATTTACAAGCGTGAGTTTTGTTGCCTTCTCGTTTCGGTGTTAGCGGCTGCTAACCAGGCGTTGTTCGCTCGGCAGGTCCAAAAATGAGACGATTTTACTTAATTACTATTTTCTATTAACACAAGATGTTTAACATCTATACATGAAAATATAATATTCGGCCATATAATATTCGGCCACCGAAAAACTTCGGCCAAAAATGGCAAAAAATGCAATGATGACTGCAGGCTGCACGCGCCAGATTGAATTAGAGTCAGCATGTCTGCCGTGTGGGCGCATTTCGATATATTTAGGAAAGACACGCGGAAAGCTGTTTGTAAAGCATGGAGGGGCTGGGGGAGATTCTGGGCCGTTCCGCTGGGAGGGTGGGATGCTGACGGGATTCCGTGCCGGCCCAAATTTACCTGGCCGGTCCATATTTACCATCGGCCCACTGGGCATTTGCCCGGTATTAAAGCACTTGTTCTGAATGCACTTTGTTTAGAGTATTAAAATGCACTTGAATTCACTAGTTTTACGAGAGAAGATATTTATTGTATAATGTAATTGTATAATATTTCAGCTATCTTGCTTTTAGGCTATTTGTGAGTGGGGCCAAGTAAAATATTTGATTTCAAATTTTATTTTATATTGTGCATATAATGCTAAATAAATATTTTCATAGTTCTGTAACAGATTTATTCTTTTAATAATTTAATAATAATTTCTTTCGGTTTACGGTTTTCGGCCAAGTGTTTCGTCATTTTCGGTCCAAAAAAATCATTTCGGT
>JBBPCY010000150.1:17220169-17241189 GCA_037974405.1 Brachyalestes nurse
TATTATTACATCTTATTTTGTGTTCAAATGAACAAAGTCTGTTTATTGTATATGCTTAAAAATTCTAATTAATAAAACTGACACCCCCCATTTGGGTCTGAGCACCCCCCTCTCACCTGTCTCATTCTCAACGCCCCCCGATGGTTTTCAAACGCCCCCATTGAGAAACGCTGGTCTAGATGGTCATCATCTGGTATGTTCTCCATAGGCTGCTGGTTCTCCATTATTCCTGTCAGTAACTCATCCAACTGTTCAGCAAGTCCTTTTGCAAGTCCTCCACCAGTCTTATCTCCCTCTCTCTCTCTCTTCTGGCTTCTGCTACATTTTTGTCAGCCGATTGATATCACAGGACAATAAAGATTAAGCAGCTAACAAGTCATGTTAAGTGTGAGCTGGTGTGAGTTGTTGACTGGTGTGAGCTGAAACAGCAGCACCTCAACATC
The DNA here is from genome assembly GCA_037974405.1 of Brachyalestes nurse. NCBI lineage: Eukaryota > Metazoa > Chordata > Actinopteri > Characiformes > Alestidae > Brachyalestes > Brachyalestes nurse. The sequence goes on from JBBPCY010000150.1 coordinate 17,220,613, forward strand.
AACAAGACCAAAGAACTGGTGGTGGACATGAGAAAATCACAGTCTCCTATCACTCCCCTGTCCATAAGGGGGGTGGATGTGGAGATTTTTCAGAACTACAGTTACCTTGATATACACATTGACAACAAGCTGGACTGGTCAAAGAACCCTCTGGCCACATACAAGAGTGGTCAAATTACTTCTTATGTAGGCTCCAAGTCTGCAGCACCATGTGCGGATGTTCTACGAGTCTGTAGTGGCCAGCACCATTTTCTATGCTGTGGTGTTCTGGGGTGGCAGCATGAAAGTGGCAGACACTTTGGTGTGGGATACATGAGTGATCTATCCTGTGGAGCAAGATAAACTTTTGGAGCTCTCGTGCAGCACTGGTCTATAATTGTGATTTGGGCAGCTTTTTCTGTCCAAATTCTGACTGCCATGCTGTAACCAATATCCCCAGCTGAGTGAGATGGCAGTGGAAACAATGTTGCCTTTCCCTAACACATATCTGTGAGACCGCTTTTTCTCACTTAACAGTACAGTAACAAGCTCAACTCAGAAAACTCTTCCGAGTGGCTTTGTCATCATGCCTTCCTCATTTCGACCAGATAGTGGTGAGAAAGCAAACAGACCCATTGCATTCAATATTTCATCATCTAATGCCTCTTGCTGTCAAACTGCTCCAACAAGAACTTAAATAAGTCCTCACTAGAGCCAGGAAATTTAACCACATTAGTCCACTATTATCAAGACTTGACTGGCTTTTAATCAAATGTCGTATTGATTATAAAATACTATTGACATTCAAAGCCCTGAATGACCTCGCACCCAAATACCTCTGTGAACTTACCTCCACATTCACTTAGATGTTAAGGTGCTGGGTATTTACTAGGGACGCACCGAAACTTCGGCCACCGAAAATGGCAAAAAATGCATTTAAATTATTACATTATTTTTTAACGCGACCGAAACAGTGATGTCGCGATCAACAACCGTGTTGCCTTCTCGCCTCGGTGTTAGCCGCTGCTAACCAGCCATCGTTCGCTCGGGAACTGAGCAGCTCCAATAATTAGACAATACGGGGAGCTAGGTCTGTGCTTTCCTGTGCTTTTAGGATAATAATGAGTGAGGCCAAGTAAATTATTTTATTTCAAAATTTTAATTTTATATTGTGCATTGTATGAATGCTAAATAAATATTTTCATATTTTTGTAACAGATTTATTTTAATTTAGTAATAATAATTTCTTTTGGTTTTCGGTTTCGGTTTTCGGCCAAGTTTTTTCTCATTTTCGGTTTTCGGTTTCGGTCCAATAAAATCATTTCGGTGCATCCCTAGTATTTACCCATTACCAATGAGTAAATTATGAAAGCTACAGCAGGGGGAAGAGCTTTTTAATATAAAGCCCCTAAGTTCTGAACAACACTTGAGACTCAGACACAGTCTCAGTTTTAGTCAGGCTTTCTGTAATTAATTTTTCCTGGTAGCTGAAGGCTATAGAGCTGGGATGTAGTGGGCACAGAAAATTTTATTAAACTGGGGTGCTGGTGCTGTTGTCCTGCCACTCTTCATGTTCACTCAGGTTTGTTGAGAGTGGAGTGGGCAGTCGCCAGTGTCTTGGGGTGCTCTCGTGTGTGATACCCCACTGGCTCTGCTCTTTCTAGCTAGGCTGCTATAGTAAGGTATATTAAATCTCAGCTTGCACTCTTTCTTTTTCTTCTGCTTCTTCTTTTCTTCTACTTTCAGCTACTCTTGATTAAGGGTCACCACAGTGGATCAACCATCTCAGTTTCCTTCTATCCTCTGCATCTTCCTCTCTCATACCGGCTGCCTGCATGTCCTCCCTTACCACATTCATAAACCTCCAACTATGCCTTCCTCTTTTCCTCTTCCCTGGCAGCTTCCTCTTCAGCGTCATTTTCCCAACATACTCTCCTCAGCACATGTCCAAACCAACACAATCTCGCTTCTCTGACTTTTCCTCCAAAAAGGTCCAACTTGAGCCGTCCCTCTAATAAACTCACTATAAAACACAATGCTATCTGCAAATAGTGAAAGTGACCATTCTGTCAAACATAAAAACACCACAGCACGAAATTCTTCCTCCGCTTTTAACACATTCATGAACACAGCTCGGCGAGCAATGTGTGGGGATGGTACCTTGCTCAAGGGTACCTCAGCGGTGCCGCTAGCAGTCTTGGGATTCAAACCCACGACTTCCTGATTGCAGGGCAAATGCCCTAACCTTCAGGACAGTATCCTAACCACTAGGTTACCAGCTGCCCCACGAGGACTCCTGTCTGATCTTGTCTGTCAACCTGTTCATCACCATAGCAAACAAGAAAAGGTTTAGAGCTGATCCTTTATGTAAACCTACCTCTACCTTGAACGCATCAGTTACTCCTACTGCAGGCATTTACGGCATTTAGTAGACGCTTTTATCCAAAGCGACTTCCATTCCCTAACTACAGGGGGCAGTCAGGAACCCAGTGGTGTTATGCTGAAGGTAGGATTCGAACCCATGACCTCTTGGTCCAGAGGCAAGTATCCTACCCATCTGGACCAACAGCCTTTCCATTCTTCATCCTTCAAAGCTGTCCTTACTTGCCTCTTATGAATCCTCTGCACTTCCTTATTCATCTCCACATCCTCCAGCCATCTATCTCACACATTCTCCTGATTTATTAGTCCCTCAAAGTACTGCTTCCATCTGCTCAACACACTGCCTGTGAGAACAGTTCCATTGTTATTGTTTACCAAATTAACATGCTGCACATCTTTCCCAGCTCAGTCCTGATGCCTAGCCAATTGATACAGCTCCTTTTCTCCCTCCTTTGTGTCCAGCCTGTAATACAACTCGCTATATGCCTTAGCTTTAGTCATTGCTACTTCTCTCTTTATCTAATGGTTCATCTCCTTATACTCTTATCTACTTTCTTTATCTCTCTGACTATCCCACTTCTGCTTCACCAACCTCTTCCTCTGGATACTGTCCTGCACTTCCTCATTCCATCATGTCACCCATAGGACCTTTCTAGCTGTCCTCCTTACTACTTATGCAGAAGCTGCTCAATTATCTAGCAACTCTTCACTGTGACCCAATGCTTGTCTTAACTCCTCCCTGAATTCCACCTTACAGTCCTTCTTCTTCAACTTCTACCACTTGATCCTTGGCCCTCACTGTCCTCCTCTTTTTGACCTCCACAGTCATCCTACAAACCACCATCCTTGGCTGTGTAGCAATGCTCTCTCTAATCAGAACTTTACAGTCTCCAATCTACTTCAGACTCACCCTCCTAGATAGGACATAATCCACCTTTGTGTTTCTTCCTCCACTCTTATACAGTGGAGCTTGAAAGTTTGTGAACCCTTTAGAATTGTCTATATTTCTACATAGATATGACCTGAAACATCATCAGATTTCAAAGTACCATCAGTACGCAAAGTAGAACTAGTAATGTTATTCCCTAAAGGCAGTGGCCTATTTCAGCTAGATAACGCATTGTATAATTAATCACATAGCCTAGATACATAAATATGTAAATGTTACATTATATTGTATTTATCTACACAAAATGCATGTGAGCTTGAACTACGTGCCAATCATAAAGTAGTGGATGTGCTTCTCCCGTTACTTTAAAACAAGGGCAACTGAAGCCCCGCAACAGTGTGTGTGGCTGCAGACGCAGCCAATGTGCGTGTGTTTCAGTCACTGGTAGGGAGAGAGCGCGCAAACAGATAGCAGACACAGCCAGTGTACGCGAGCTTCGGTCCACCACTCACGACACAGTCCCTCTCCGACGTCCCACCAGGTCGCAGAAAGTGCAGCAGCAACTTCAGTCCCACTCCGCTGTCCTGGCTCAGCGTCCACATCCTCCAAGCGGCCCAGAGGAAGAACGGAAACAACCCAGGCTGCATAAAAAGGAAAAGTCAGTTCAGAGACAACCCGCGTTCCATTCACCCGCTCACAAAGAGCCCAGTATGACCACTTCTTTGCAAACCAGAATAGGGTGCGTTGAATATTTGTTGTCTGTACACCCCGTCTCCAGAAAGAAGTCGATCGTCGTCGAGCCAACCGGACGCTGATTGTCGTGACGCTTTTATCTGTGATCTGACCAATCCTGCAACACATCGGTGATATTAGATGCACCTGTGAGTGGAAACTCACTCTCGCGCGCACACAAGCATCCAACCCCACCCTACAATCAGTCCCCTTTAAAATCAGTCCTGCCAGTTCACTACATTTATTCTTCTTGTTTCTGCCTTAGCGCGGTTTGGATACCAAGCGGCTACTTGCAGCTATTACATTTTTTACAGGTGCAACATTGAAGCCCTCATTGATTGTAAGTGACCATTTTGCGCGATGGGACAGTATAGTGGGGCTCAACCTAATTCATTAAATGTTTAAAACCTTCACCTTCAACAAATCTAAAAGTCTTCTGCTGTCATTTCTGCTATTAACTGCGTCATCTTCTCTGCCCTACCTTTGTCGCATTTCTTTCTGATGGTGAAATCTCTTATGCTCGTCTGACTGCTGATAGTGGCACCGGCATCATCTGCTTTTTTGTGTTTATTTGCAAGATGATAAGGCATCGAACTCGTTGTGGAGTTGTAGACGAGTGTGGCGCTGCACACTGTTTTTTTCGTCAAGTTTTTCAAAGTGTTCCCAGACATCGCTACGTGCTTTAGAAGCAATTTTCGCTCTGTGCTCCGGTCTTGTCTCTAGACAGCAACTTCTCAAACCAATCAAATATACTACCGCCCAAATACCAGTATAACCAATCAGAAAGAATGCATTTTTAGAGCCAGTCAATCGTAATTTTCATGCTCGATTGTCGCTGATGGGTTTGAGTAATCGATTAATCGAGTACTCGTGCACATCAATAGGGCAAATGGGTGCAGACCATTTTATCAGTATGATCTATTGGCCAGTCCTGTGCTGAATTTATCTCCATACACATGAAAAGAAAATTTTTACAGCCTTGGAAAAAAAATAAGAGACCTCATCTTTTTTTCTGGTTATGGCTTTTGCAATTTGTGGGAGTGTATCTGTGTAAAATATGCATGTCACTATTGTTTTATCTGCTATTGACCATACTTAAATTCCAAACAAAAATGTTTGGAGAAAATGGAAAAATAATACAAATAAATAATTTATTATACCTTGGAAATGTTAAACTACATAACACTCATGTTATATTACAACTGAAACAATTAAAATAGTAATGTTAAGTATATTGTGTACATGTGTGAGCTCTGTTTCATCCCAACAGCAAAATGAATCAGGAGTGAAGCTGCTGGAATACAGCACATAGAATAGCTGCTATACAAACACTCTTGCACTTACAACACATATGGAGGCATTTCTTATTTTTTACACAGCTCACACTGCAATAGTTCATAAAAGAATAGCAACCTGTGCATTTTTAGTGGTCTCTTAGTTTTTTCCATTGCTGTATGCACTTGTGTCTAAGATACTGCAAAGTGTTGGGAAATGTAGAACCAAACCCAATGTGATGCATATCTTTAATATGATCTCACAGTGTCTCACATGCTTTTGAGTTGACTTCCAAATATCTTCAAATATGGTGTTGTGGGACTAATAAAGAATTAATTATCTTGTTTCTGCATGAATACATATAGAAGAATCCAATTTTAAAATCATAAATGTTGTTCGTTCAGCCATACAGAGTCTTTTGTAGTAAGTCATCTGCACCTCTTTTCAACTATCTTTTCCAACTATCTTTTCAGGGGGCTCCCACTCCCAAGAGGATAGAGTACCCACTGAAAGCACATCAGAGGGTGGCCATTATGAGGAACATTGAAAAGATGTTGGGAGAGGCCTTGGGGGACCCACATGAGGTACTAAAAAGTAGAGCAGTTATTCATAATGCTTTTCTATTTTTAAACTCTTCAACAAGATTAGTGCGTTGGAAATTCCCTCCGTATATTGACCCTGGCAGTAACCTAGTTGCAGATATATTTGTAGCTAACCTGGTTTAAAACAGAATTAAATGGAGTTTGCACATATTTAATTTAACTTTTTAAGACTTAAGAAAACCTTTTTTAGGTTGTTTTTCCATGTACGTTTCTTGGTACAGATGTTTGAAGTATGCTTGTATCTACAGTCGTAATGTCACACTGGCCACTCTTCTATCATCAGAACCAAGAAAAAACCAAAAGCAAAGGATTGTGGTCCAAAAACCTGATGTTCCTTTGCATTCGTTAGTAATTCTAGCTGTGTCTTCAGGGTAAAAGTCTGACTCAGTTATCCTGGTTTGTGATATTCTTATGTTAATGCTTAAACCAAGGTGACACATTTAAGAAAAACTGTCAAAGTGTCTTTCTTTCACAGGTTGGCCCATTACTGAACATGATGATCAAGGGGAGATACGATGAAGATCCGAGTTAATCGGCAGGCAGCCGTTGTGCGTGCTGCTGGCTGGGGGAAGATGTATATGAGAGTCTAGGGATGTGAATGTATGATCGTCTGTACATTCAGACTGTTGAATTGACAGTATCTGGCAGTGTTTTGGCTGCCTGTATTTAAGTCTGCTTTGATTGTCTCAAGCTATTGTCTATAGTCCTGTATCTATTCAAGGAAGGTACCACTAGCGAGAACTTGATTTTTGGTTTTTTAAATCCTCATTACACATAGCGTAATGCATACTGCTGAGTGGCAAGGGAAAAAGAAAAAAGAAAATATTCAAAGCACAGACGCATCTGTTTTAGCGCCTCTTTCATAGTTTGTTCCATCTTAGAATAAGTAAGGTGCCATAAGGATATGCTGGATTCCTACAGCTCAGAGTCCTCATTAATGAGCGAAGCATATCCACAAAACATGACAGTGTTCTAGCAACCTTAACAACATGCACTCTTACAATTATTGACTGTAATTTGTTCAGAGAAAAAAATTTACATGAGTGCCGACTCCCTTTTAAGCCTGTATAAGCCTCTAAAAATCTTACAATGTTTTTATCATTAAATTTGCAGTTAACGGAAGCTGTCAAGAAGTATTGTTTAAAAAAAACCTGAAGGACTGTTTGGCCCTAGTTGGATTATGGAATGAAGTTAATTGATAATTGCTAAGTATTTCTACATTGTGTTTTTTAAATCATTTGTGTACATTCAGGCATAAGTTTTATTTACACTTTTGTTTGACTTGTATGTTTGTTTGAATGTAACCTTGTTTTACAGGTGGTACAAATTCAGGACTGTAATTACAAATGAGGGCAAGTATGTCATTCAGTGTACTGTATTTGTAAGGCATTAGCATTAACTCTCTTGCTGACTGAATTCAATAAAAAAAAAAAACCTCATTTTATGAGTAGAAATTAATCTGGTTTTTGCAAGATAAACACCCATCTCCTTTTGATAATTATAATGATTCTGAAAACCGATATTATACTTGTTTTCTGAGGTTGCTGTAGTATTATTAAAGAATGCTATAATCTAAAATTTCACAAAGAAAACAGGGGTGCCATATTTCCAGTTTCCTTAATGACATTGTACTTTATTTACCCAATAAGAAGCTGAATCAATCCATTTATTAATCCATTAGCTTGCTCATGGCATTTCATCCTGTGGTCTTGGTTGGAATTGTGTGTCTGAATTTGTTTACTTTGGCTTTGGTACTTGATTTGAAAAAAGGAAAATTCAGCATTGATAAATAATTCAGCAAAAGGTTAGAATCTGTTTATAATCCGAATTACTGAGGTGTTGTGCTTTGAAAATGGTAGAAAGTAGTTGTGCAATAACTACCTGCATACAGTATGTGCCTAATTCATTTTCCTAATGTTGTGCTTGAATACCTGATTGATGGACGAATAAGTACCTGGGCACTTAAAAAAAAAAAAAAAGCACTTCTGACTTGTGGTTTCTTACTGAAGAATGACTTTTTAAAGAAAGTATCTGTAATATATTGTCTGATTTTTGTTTGGTCTGAGGGTTTTAGCCCATGTCTTAAGAGCCACACATGTGACTTGGTGACTGACATGAAAGAGTGATGAACACAGAACATAGGAAATGAACAGTTCCCAAGACAGAACATTGTACGTACAGCTGGTTTTAAATATGCTGGGCCATTTACTTTCTTGTAGAGGATTGCAACTGCATTAAATGAATAAAATAGACATTGCAGTGCAGTGCTGCCTATGTTCTGCTCCTTTTAAATGCAATAAATACCACAAATATCATATATGAGCTCGAAATATCGGCCAAATCTAAACATCTGTCCAATATTGTGTAAGACCTTTTACATGGATGGCTCTAAAAACAAAAATCCATAATGAAACTGCACATTATGTGCATCTTTCAAACTTCCCTAGTAAAAGAGCATGTTTTTTTATTTTGGTGAGGATCATCGAAATGATCTCCCCTCCCTCTTTTTGTTTAGTTATTTTATTTTATTTTAAACAACACAAAATGTGTTCTCATTGACTTCCTGTGTCCTTGAATTACTTGCTCTGCTGTATTGCTCCATGATCTGAGTTGAATGGCTACTGAATATGTTTCAACCTGTTGTGCATGTAGTTCATAAATAAATGTTTCTTTTTTTGTTTTTCTTTTTTTTTTTAGACACGATTGAATTGTGTCTTTTGTTGTACTTTCTCAATGTGCATCTGAATGCCTGATGTGTGGAAACAGTCTGACTACATAAAAAATGTTTATTTGCAAGAACTTTCTACATTAAAAAGTGTTTGTTTTGCTTATAATCACAGCCTCTTTTGGCAAGCTACAAGATGTTAAAATTGCTGACGAGGATATTCAAAACTCATCGCATAGATCAAGCTTAATGTCTTTTTCTTCCAGTTTTGATCTTTTGGCAGTAGGGAGTCTAATAATTATTTTGGAGGTGGTTGTCCATTAATCCACCTTAGTCTTTTTTCCATTAATTTCACCCAAATGAACTAGAATGGCCCTGGTGCAAGAACCAATAGGAGGCAAAATAAAACTATTGTAATTTTTTGTAATCGTCAGACACCACAACACACTTTTCTAAACCAGTTTTTCATGCTGATTTCAGATCTGCTTTCAGTTTTTTTTCAGTCACATCAGCTTTTTGAATTATGAATAATATTAGATTTGCAATAGACCTGCATGTGGTTTTTATTAAACCGCAGGCACCAATCAAGTAACTGTTTCAATATTTTCAGTGTGAAGTCAGATAGGTGCACACTGTGGCATGGATATAATGACCAGTGTCAGTCAGCTACCACTGTTTTTTCAAAAATGCTTAGCATATGATTATTATTTGCTAACTTGCAAATAACTAGCTTCATCACAAAAACTGTACGTGCGGGAAAAACTAAACACTACATAAACTTATCTCTGATGGTTTTGACCTGTTGACCTGTGTAATCAGTGGTCTCACAAGGTTGGGGTTTTGGAATATTAAGAAATTAAATTCCAGCTTGCACCTGAACAATCAGTTTCCTACCAGAAGGCAATACATGAACACTGTTCGGACTCGGATAATGAATTCAGGTAACTTCATTAGACTTTCAGCTGTAGCACAAAGGGGCAGTTGTGTTGTCAACACTGCGTTATGGCTGAGAAAACAAAATTATCCAACAGTGGTCACCAACCAATGATGATGTACGAAGGTAGATTAGTGGTATGGTAAAATAATTTATGTACAATTAATACAAGATGTCATTTTTTCTGCTACGTTTGTATTAATAGTCACCTGTAAAAAAGTCCATCAATAACAGGTGATTGCTACATCAGCTACGACCATTCCACCATTTGATTACTTACGGCATGAACCACAAAACCACCACATAGTTTACACTTAAAAAAGAAGAATTTTCTATAAAAACACTGACATGCGGAGTGAATATCATGTAACCTATCATCAATGGAGAAGCCTCACATAGCACAGTTTATGCTTTGCTAGGCTTGGAGCTAATATAAGACTTCCATATTCCATTGGGATTTAGGTATTATGATAGTGATATTAATTGGATGAAGGTGAATTAAGGTTTATAATACTTTATAATGACAATCAATTTTACACCTCTTAACTCTCAATGTAAGCAAAATGAATATATTCATGAAGTAGCTGAAACACTGTCATTTATTTAGGTGTTTGGTGGTTTTGATTAATTAAATAATTCCTGTTGCATTTTATAAGCACACACCACAGAGTTGTATTTTTTATTATTTTCTTTTGTGTTGATCTTTGGAGTTACTATGCATAGCAAATACAGATAATCAGTAAATGGACATGAACAAACAGGAAGCAATTTAAATTCAATTTGCATATCTTAAAAAACAGGTCAGATCACAAGCAGATGAAAATTGCAAATTACTCTTATGTAATGAGCCTTTACATAAATGGTCAAAAATATATAACAAGAAAAAATGGTATAAATCTCATTGGCTTGTCAGTGAAAAGTGATGTACTTTGCTCTTGCGGTCTCTGGAGCTGACCGCCTAGGTCTGACTTTTCTATAAAATGCTCCACACATTCTGCATTGTCACTTTATGGCAGATCGTGATTTAAAAGTGGAATGTTTCACTCTGTCTGGTGGTAACGTCTCACAGTTCTTCAACCATTTTTTGCCATGTTTTTGTAAGAAGTAACTGAGTGATACTGATGTCAAAGACAACTGCAAAAGTTAAAATCAAGAATATAGTTTTCCAGGGAAAACAAACTGTGTAGTGTACATCTAAACAATTACTGGAACTGATTAATATCCATCTATTTCCTAGGTCTTTTTTACAAAGCAGGGTTATGGGGGATGCTGGAGACTATCCAATAACTCAACGAGCAAAAAGTGTAGAAACATCCAGGACCAGAGTGAAACATTCGTAGACTCAAAAGATTTGCATTGATGAAAAGCAGAGCTGGAGGTGGCAGAGTTGAAAATGTTAAGATTTGCATTGGGAGTGATGAGGATGGACAGGATCAGGAATGAGTTTAATAGAGGGACAGCCTGAGTCGGACCGTTTGGAGGAAAAGTCAGGCGAGATTGTGTTCGTTTGGACGTGCTGATGAGAGACTCTGGGAGAAGAATACTGAGTATTGAGCTGCTGGGAAGAGGAGAAGAGGAAGGTCTAGAGGGGGGTTATGGATGTGGTGAGGGAGGACATGCAGGCAGTTGGTGTGAGAGGAAAATGCAGAGAGAAGGAAACGAAGATGGTTGACCTGCTGTGGCAACCCCCTAATCGGGAGCAGCCAAAAGTAGATGATGACACTCAGCTTCTCAAAAAACCACACAAAAGTGTAATTTATCTCGATTTTTAATCGAAATAAGTATACAGCAAAAATAACTCTGACATTTATCCAGATGTTCATTTATAGTTTAGCAGATATTAGCAGCCACCTCCTTGAAACACTGCACAAACTGAGTATAACAAGCACAAATGATATCTCAACATAGTTACAAATGTAAGACACTGAAATAACAGTACAACAATGAATAGTGTACATGGATTCATACATGGATACATGGACATGACGTCCATCATCAAAAACCATGCAGGAGCCTGTAAGCACCAAACCACACAATACTTTTAATACAGAATAACAAAGAAACTAAATAATATAATCCAGTATGGGGGCATAATCAGTGTCAACAAGATCACAAAAGATGCACTCCAGAGCCAAAGCATAAAGTGACATAGGTTAGCATTCCCCAAGTTCAAGTTCTTGTCATCCATCCACATATACATTCTGCTAAACCACTGACATGTTCCATAAAAGGTCCTTGCTCATACTAGCAACCTGGTCTAAGTAGAATTATGTTGCTCTCTCCAGTCATGTCCTTCAAGACTAAACCCAATACATTTTATCCTGTGTATTTCCACTCTGTGTATATTGCCGAGGTTGCCAGTCTTATGATGTCAGTTCTGTTTCCAAGAGGTTTTCAGGTCCTTAATAACCCTATAATTTAAGGATCTGATGATGTTTGAAGGATAAATGTATTGGTTTGAAGTATTTTTGTTTACCACAACGGTAGTAAAAAAAACAAGGGCAGTGATTTTTCAAAACACCATTAATTTTTTGTCATGGAGGAAACCAAGTAGAATTTCTAATGCAAACATGACAGAGACTACAGGATGACGACAGGGGTATTTTCCCAATGGATGTGGGGCAGCACAGCTTGAGAAAGTGTCCCAAAACCCTGGAGAAATGTCAACCACATATAGCTATCAATAAAGAAAGCATGACCTGCGGGTCTTCTTCCCCCACCCGACTCCCACCCTACAACAGCAGAAGAGGACTTAACATGCAGGAACCTTTGCAGTACATCTTGGAACCAATGGCGCTGGGATATGGATGTCATTAGTACATGCCAGAAAGTTAAGAGGCACAGTTGTTCAGGGCTAACATTGGTCTGGCATGCATTCATGTAAGGGATGTTAAACTGGCTGGAATTTGCTAGCAGAATGTTTATTTACACTGTCGTCCCTCTTATAATAGCCCCCAAACAGTGGCAGTGAATATTCAGATTTTATGACAGTTCTAGCTTTAACACAGACAAAGAAAGAAATATAAATGTAACAGAGCTGCTATCCAAACAGTTGCTGTCTCTAACATGCTAATGTTTTAGGAAAAGGCCAGTGTGCACATCATTTTGAACCCTTTTTGTCAGTCCATTGTTCATACAATACAAAGGAAAACTGCCATGCTCAAATTATGTAGAAAAAATAATAATACAAAAAAAAGTTCAATAAAAATCAACTTCTCAAAGCAGTCACATATGGTGATACTGGAGGAACATTTTGGTTGGTGTCTAGTAAAGTTGGAGGAGAAAAAAAAAACTCAAAAGGAAAGTGTGCTACAGCAGAAACTCAAATGTAGACACAGTTTACCAATAACTGCAAATTATTTGTACATGAAAACCACTTTAAACCACTAGTAAGAACGGACGATATCACTGCACTTGGTAAATCAATTTTGACACTGGAGTTCATCTTTAAGATGAAATAAGAAGTCACATCGGAGTGCATTTTAACTCAAGCCCAGCTTGAGTCAGCTTAGCTTGGTGGAAACGAAGTTCTTTTTGTAAGCTACACATCTGCATAAAAAAATAAAAAGTAAATATATTTCAGCACTTGGCCATCAACCTTAACGTCACCTCAGCATTTGAAAATGTTTTCTACTGAATTACTGGTGAATTAATTGTTTTTATAATAGTCATAAAGCAACAAAGTTTCACATTTCACGACATCTAGTCTAAGCTCAACCTTCTTCATGATCAGGTTTCTCTTTAAAAAACAAAAAAAAGGTGGTTAAAAAAAGACAACAAAGTACAAAGCATGTACATTGAACCAGTCAGTAGAGTGGTAGTAGGATGTAGTCCGACTAGGATTATACAACCATTTTAAAACACACCCAAAAAAAAAAAAAGAAAAAAAATAAGTCAATGATCATGATTTGACAACAACTCAGACACTAAATTCGATGTCTGTAGAAATAAGTTAAATGTAAAAGGATGCCGATCATCAATGGAAGCGGTATTTACGTGCTGGTTTTAGGCTAACGTAAGTCTTTTTCATGTCCTCTGATTCATCTTTCTTGACTAGATGATATCTCTCTCCCTTGGTAGTCACTACCTGGTTGCCATGGTACCGCACCAACTTCTTTGGAGCCTACAAGAAATGAAGCAAGATATTGGTGCTGATGTCTTTACCATAAGCCTACTGTATTTTTGCAATGTAGTGAATGTAGCCACAAAGATAAAACTGATCATCAGCTGAAATGCTCACATCTTTTGGTATGACCGGTCTGTGAATTTTCTTATCTTCCTCGCTATCTACCAGCATATATCTGAAAAGAAATCCATTAATGCACACTTTGGCTACTCGCACATTTATCAAATTGTTCAATATACATGTGAATACACATGCACTATTGACAAATAGGGCACAAACATGCCTTTATTGAAAGCTATATGTTTGTTGATTTTTTTGTAGTCTGTACTGAAACCGCCTCATCAGTTTTTACAGTTTTTGCCAGATGTATGAGAGACACCATCCCACAGACCTCAGTAAATAAAACTACTGAAAACAAACACACTCTTTCTGGCATGCACTTGGAATGGTACCTACCAATACAAAGTATTTTGGAATGTGTGTGTGAAAAATATTTCTCCTGAACAGTTTAAAAATATTACTGATGATGTTTCAGTAATTCAGAAAACTTACTTTTCTAAAATGCTCGCTTTAAGCTTCTCATCCGCCTGTGCAGATTCGCTCTTTCCTTGGTTTGCCTAAAACATTTCAACAATCATTTAAACAGTCACTTTTCCAAGTATGAAGCACAGATTTATGTTACACTACAGTTGCATCTAAACATTTTCCACAAAATTATATTTTTAGTGAAAGTTTTCCCCATATATTGAAGTACTATTTCACTTACGCATACAGCATAGTAACTGCTTACACATACACTTTAAAAGATAACCAGTTAAAAAGAACAGCAGACTCATGAATTCTGGTGTCAGCCAAACATATGAAGTAACAGAAATGTTAGACAGTTTGAGTCTCAAATGCTTCATTAAAAAACAAAAAAACTCTACCCAGATTACTCACAGTGTGAGGAGGGGCGTGACTAAGTTGTACATCTCCTTCAATAATGAGCCGAACAGCTTCCTCCATGTCTCCTTTAGCAATAGACAACGCACTTCTAGCTTCTGTAACACTGCATTTAGGAAACATCTCCAGAAGGTGCTGTTCCTGTTTGTCCCACTCAGAAATGCTCATCTACCACACACACACACACACACACAAAATATGTTCAATGACGTTTTACTGTTGCATAAAACAGCTAGCTAACATTAGCATGTGCCAAGTACAACAGTCATTAACTTTTTTTAGATAAACTACATGGTCACAAAATGAGAACTTTGTCTAACTGGTGGGTTTAACTATTTTTGCCATGCCTACCATTGACTAATGCATACAAATCAAACAGTATTGCATTCTCCATAGACAAACACAGATCATACAACAAAATATATGGAATATACTGGAATTACAATTACAAAAGTGATTGGAATGACAATTTCTGAGTAATAATGAAATTAACTACTTATAATTTTTCCACTTCTTACATCTTAATTTAAATTTTAACAGTTAGAATTTTCCAAAAGCAATGAGATTTTTTATTCAATTTTCCATTGTGCCAATCAGTCATGTCGATACACATTTATTTACTATTATTAATATAATTGTAATTGGCCTTTGCCATCAGTCAGGCAGGTGTAGAGGGTCAAAGATGTTGAGAGAATTTGACCCTGTTTATGAATTTAAAAGGTCTCGGCTCTTGGAAGAAGTACAACCAGTTCGAGTTGAGTTCATAGTTAGGCTGTTGGTATTGCTATGGTACACATACACCCCAGCACACCCCAAGTACCACAAATTGAACAGACCACATGCTTACTGAAACACACCATACTACCATTACCATTTTCATTTGTTTTGTTGTTCATTGTTGAAATAGCTGTAAATGATTCCTGCCATATGTCAGACATGTAAGTATGTATGTGCGCACACACACAAACTTATGATTACCTATATATGATCTAATTCCACAACAAAATTGTTTTAGATTTAAGTCAGTTGGAAAGTATCAAGTAATTTCTCCAAAAAAGGTTCTTATACTCCCAGTGTACATAGGTCTAGCAATATTTCACCCCAGTTTGTTTGGTTTATTCCTACCTGAATTAATTTTATAGTAAATGTTTTCTTAATCTCACTTCATCTTCTATTTATTTAATCTTTTATTGCTGTAAACAATCAAGAATTCTTTACTCAACTTTTAATAAAACAGGATGTCTTATTTCTTGAGGCTTGCATGGTTTATATGTATATGTATTTAACTTATTGTAAATACTGTTATTTATTAATTTATTATTGTATTTATCTGTATATATTTCTGAAAGCCCCTGGTGGGGTGTTGGAGATTACCTTGGCTGTGGCTCCCTCTGCCTGTGATGAGAGGTTGTGCATTTTCTGTGCTGCAGCTCCATGGGTTGAGACAGAAGTCAAGGGACCATTCCTCTCACTCGATTTCATCTCAAATGATTCTTAAAGTGAAATCATTCACAGATATTACAACCCTGGCTATGCAATTGCTCTGTGCAAACTTTTAAACGCAATATCGTTTTTGTGCTATTCTTTGTATGACACAATCATTACCTGCGTTCCGTGCTGATGCCAATTTGGAGGCTAAATTAAACATCATTTCACAGACTTGAACACTGAGGAGAAAAGAGAAAAATGAATACAGTAATTCCTCGCTTTTCGCGGGGGTTACGTTCCAAGAGCACCCGCGTATAGTGAAAAAAAGCGTGTTTTGGTAAAAACGCCTAAAAACACTAATTTCATTTTAAGCTCAGTTTAATGCATTACGCTTAAAGAAAATGTAAAGGTAAACCCGTATTCGCCTCTTTTAATTTAAATTCC
This sequence comes from Brachyalestes nurse, assembly GCA_037974405.1. Lineage (NCBI taxonomy): Eukaryota > Metazoa > Chordata > Actinopteri > Characiformes > Alestidae > Brachyalestes > Brachyalestes nurse. Next base: position 17,237,011 of record JBBPCY010000150.1, read on the forward strand.
CCGCCGAGATATGCAACTCGGAAGGTCGTTAGTCAAAAATATTGGGACTCGAGTCTGAGACTCAGACTCCGGTGTTGTGACTCGCGAGTCATAACTCGAAAACTATGTTCATTTCATGGAATTGTTTATTCATATCTCGCCGCGGTGTCCCATTACTTTTGTCCAAGGCATGGTCGTACATGGGGATCCGTTCCATTTATTGCCACAAAAAAGCAAAAAAAAAAAAAAAGGCAGAGGATATGTGCAGTTTCCGCGTTATTGTAGGGATTTCCACGTAAAACTATGAGTTCGGTCCACAAGAAAAATACGCGTGTGACTGAATCAGGATCTCCTGATCCGCGTAAAACTGGGGGTTTACTGTATTCCTTTCTAATGTGCAGAACATTAACCTTTGTTTAATACTGAAGGACCTTACTGCACTCTCATTTTATTGAATGTATGTTGCTCTGTCACCTGTTACACTGTCTCGTTTTACTTTTTGTCTTCATGGCGTATGTTGTATGTGTTTATGTTTCTGTGCTGTCCGTGCACCTGGGACTGTAAGAAACGTAATTCTGTTCCATCATATACTGTGCATCTGAATGGATGACAATAAAAGCCAACTTGACTTTATACTGTATATATCTCTCATACTACAATCTGGAGTTAAAATTAGCAGCTGCACTTTACTTTACCTCTGTTTACTGTCAATACAGGCACACACTTGTGTCCTGTCACTTAACTAGTTATACATTTTTACACTTACTCATTGTGGTTTCTCTGCTGCTAACTGTCCTGTGCAATAAACATATTTTTCCAGTGCAACATCATATGGTCATGTGCAATAATATTATAGGTCTATATGGTACACTACTATCATTCTGGAAGTTTTTTCCATCTTCTTTTTTGTTCAATGCTGTAACTGCCTCCTGTGCATTAACTGTACTATGGTGCAATTCACATTACTCTAGAAGGTTTATGTAACGTCCACACTTCTTGTCTATTTATTGTTTGTCTATTGTCTGTCATAAAATGCACTCTGTTGAATGTTGCACTGTGGAGAAACATTGTCTCATCACACTATGTTGGTGTTCACAGCTGCTGATGATAAAGTAGCCTTGAACCTTTATTAAATCACATAAGTTATAGATTCCATTCAGAAAACGATGTGTGTTTGTTTTACCTGTCGATTTCACTAAAGCCTGGAATGTAAGCTTCCAGCATCTCCACAAACACCTCCACATCGAAGTTCTCCTCAATGCCTGTCTGAGATCCAAGATCTTCCAGCACACCAGTGATGTAGGAGAGCAGCACATCGTCCAGAGTGCTGCAAATGAAAGAAAAGAGAAAAGGAAAATGTTCCCATAAGCCTGGCTGATGCGTCTCTGGTAACTGCAGGAATGAGATTCAAGAAGAGAAATAACTCACCTCAGATCTGCATGCGGGATGTGTGATTGAACAAAGTCGTACAGGGCATCATGAATGATCTTCTGAAGCTCCATTCTGTCTGCAGATGATTAAAACAGCAGAGAACGAAACTACATGTAATTTTGACTGAGGAGAGAGTTAAAATACAAAAATAGTTTAAACAAAAACTACAATCTTTTTTTATACAGTCAATAGCAGAAGAACAAACATTACTGAGTTCTGCTAGAGAGAAAGCAACTGAGCTGCAAACAGCAGAGGTAACTTTTAGTTGCTGACATTATTCAATGTGAAAAAGGGTGAGTATTAGAAACTTAAAAAAGTTAAGATTGTTGAATTTTTAGGACATTAACGTTACACAAAATGTTAATTTACTTGGAAGAAATCTAGCTAGCACAATAAGAGCTAACGTTGTTTTTTCCCTTACCCATTAAGCTACACAACATACCTGTAATATTGTTGATATGTACGTGTTATTAGATCAAAATACAGGCGATCTTTTAGGAAAACAAGCTCATTGTAACGTTAATGGTTAGATTCTCCTAACATTTCTGGCTGCATTCTGTTGTTTTGAGCAGCTCTGCAGCCTAGCAACCGGGCTAGCCATGCTGCTAACCTAGGTTGAGCACAACATCAATACTTGCAAACTAAAGGCATCTTCAGGTTATTCATCATGCATACAGCTTTCTTACTTCTCTATGTTTTGCAGACGAGTTTTAAAAAAGCAAACTAGCGAAATTTGGTCAGAAATAACAAGCTAATGTAGCTTGTCAGCGAGCTAATGCTGGCTTAGCGAATAGAAACAGGTTACCTTTTCAACACAACCACCAGAACAAGTCCCGGAGAGCAAGGAAGAGGAGAAAACACGAAATTGGTGCAAATAAATGGTGTTTAGGCTACACAGCCATTAGATGTGTGCCTCAGATGGCTAAGCTGTTAACCCTGCGCGCCGGAGTGTGTTCAAAATCTCTTACATCATTTCCTTCTGGATGTAAACACACACTCGTGTTCGGTGGAGCTCCAGATTCCAGGCTCTCTCAGACCTGAGATCAGACCTGCAGGAAACCTCACCTCCCTCTCTTGACACTGTTTTTGTTTTGTGGTGTTAGCTGGGAGAACATTAGCACATGTTTTACAAATGTTTTTGGATCAACAACGGCCACCGCACACTGACATAAAAAGGTAAAAACAAATGGGGCCCCAGGTTGTCTTTTGAGTTTGTAAGACCTTGTAGACACAAATATAGACAGACACACACACACACATATAGAGATAAGAGAAGAAAGAGCTTTATTCATCCTAAGGGAAATTCTCAGTAAAAAGTAGTGCACCACAATTACAAGAACATCAGTGTAACAAATAACAGTAATATGCTGTATGTAAAAATTGAGTGTACTATACCAACGGGTAAGTAGGTTTATGAAAGTTTCTTAGTGTTAATGCAATAAAAAGAAATAAATCGAATAAATTATCAGCCAGTGGCGAGAGGATGAGATTCAGTAACCTTCGGTCAATTCACACATTGACAGTTGTGTTATTATGGGTTATGATGTGTTGAGTTATGATTCACATCCTGATTTGACATAAAAACGTAAAAGATCATCTACAGAATGGATAGAAGTTGTACAGTCTTATTGCCACAGGTAGAAGGGATTTTCTTTGGCATTCAGTTCTGCATTTTGAGGGGATGCATCTTTTGCTATGTGTATAGAAGGGAGATCTGTAAAGTATGAATTAACTATATATATATATATATAAGAAATGTAATACTAGTAGTAGTAGTAGTAGTAATATGTAGTTTAGAGAGACAGTTAATTCATACTTTACAGATCTCCCTTCCCTAAACATACTCACTCATAGTTTTCTGTTTATTTAAAATAAACTGTCTGCAGTTATTCCATTCAAATATTAATCATGGGCTGAGTTAGGCCTACTAGCTAATTAGTCTCAGTATCACTTACAAGCTGGGCAAAACATCAGTGCCACAGCCGATTGCAAGACTGAATGCAAGACTTGGGTTTCAGTGTTTTCACATTTGAAGCTACAATCATGTGCTTTGTTTCTTATTGCTGACACTGATGGTATTCAATTAGATTCTATCGCTTTATATGCAATGATACATTCGGCAGATGAGGATCATTGAATACAGTTTAGTTTGAGTGATGAATTTGATAAGCACTTGTACCTGCTGCAGAATTTTTGTTCACAAGTGCCCTCTCCAAGTGCTAATTTGACTCTTGTAAAAATACATATTTGAACATTTCGATATCATATACCTATGTACCTCTGTACTGTTTATTCTTTTATTCATGCATTTATTTGTTTATTTAATTATTTATCTATTATTGTTACACCTTGTCGAACTAGCAATAGGAAAGCATGAACTAAGCTGGCCTGGTCTCAGCTAGTCCAGTGTTGTTATACCGGTTCATGCTGCCACGCCTCCAGAGTGCATACTGGCACTATGTGTACTTGTGCATAATTCATGTAACTTCAGTTATATGTGTCTGCGTCTGTGTGTGTGTTTCCATTTTCAGCTCCTCTCTTGCCAGCTGCATGATTCCATCAGCACAGAGCAGGAAACACAGTACATGTAGCTGATAATGAGTCTAGGAGAAGACGTTGCAACTTGGCTGGACTCTGTTTAAACCCTCTCAGGTCAGAGGCACATGGAATTGTCTTACGAAATGAATGCGTGAATGAAACCTAGCCTCGTTCTGTGGAGAAAACAAAGTAGGCAGTGTAAGAATACATCAAAATATTTAATTACACTTG
>JBBPCY010000150.1:17253345-17275411 GCA_037974405.1 Brachyalestes nurse
GAGAGACAGAGAGAGACAGAGAGAGAGAGAGAGAGAGAGAGAGATAGAGACAGAGAGACAGAGAGAGACAGAGAGACAGAGAGAGAGAGAGAGAGAGAGAGAGAGAGAGAGAGAGAGAGAGGGAGGAAGTTCAGTCTCCTCTTGAGTTTTATTTCAGTCTTATATTGCAGGACCAAAGTGTCACTGAGGCCACAAACATGCCCTTCCTCCTTTCTTCATTCTTCTCTCTTCTCCCTCCTTGTCCTCCCCCTTCTGTCCTTTTCTTTTTCTTCTCTTCTCTATTCTTCCTCCTCTTTCTGCTTCTCTCCTCTTCTTCTTTGCTCCTGTCACTCTCTCTATCTCTCCTCTGCCTCCTCTGTCTCTCACTCTTTCACATTCTCTCTCATTTATACTTTTATACATTTTTTCTCACAAATTACAAATTTCCCCAATTAGTAGAACAGCTTCTCTCCCACCACAGCCTGACTGATCTTGACTGAACCAAACTGCAGTGTGTGTGTGATCAGTAGTGTTGGGGTCTTACAGTGCAACATGATGTTACTGTTACTGTACACAGGTTACAACCAACAAGCCAACAGAAAATAACTGAAAACTCACTGAAGTTCTTCAGAAGTAACTTCGCAGCCTCTACTTCTCTCTATGATTTGCTGCGTTTAACACAATGCAAGAAATGATAGATGGATGGATTTACAGATGCATGGATTGTTGGTTGATTGGTTGGTTGTTTGGATGGATAGATCGATTGATGGATGGATGGTCAGATGAATACATGGATGGTTGGTTGGTTGACTGGTTAGTTGGTTGGATGGATAGATCAATGGACAGTTGGTTGGTTGGATGGATGGACAGATCGACAGATGGTTGAATGGATGGATAGACGGACAGATGGATGGATGGATGACTGGATGAATGGATGAATGAATAAATAGATGAATATTTAATGTGCCATACCTTATGGGTAGACCAAACTAGGAAATGTAGGAAATAAATGAGGAGCAGTTCATTGTGCTTATACACACACACACACCCATGCATATACTTCTCTCTGCATACAGGATACAAAGAGAAATACAGCAGTGTGTTCCACAGTCAGGACCATGGAGAGCTCCCTCACACTGAAACACTGGACAGAGAGCACTTCAAACAGGCCGGTCATTCAGTTCAGGCAAATCACATGACCACAGCACTTCTGCTCCACCTCTCTCACTTCCAGATCGGAGATCAGGAAAACCAGGTTAAAAACACAGGACCGGCTCCATTTCTCCCACTGTCATCCAGTCTGCCCCTGACCCAAACAAATTGCTTCATTCATGCATTAATTACTTGGTAAAACAAGCTCTTGCCAAGTTTTGAGGGTAAAGAACATCTTCTGCATTATAATAAAGCTCTTTCAGCTCTCAGCTGCTGTCTGAACTACATTTCACCTCACGGTTCTACTGTAACTGAGAACGGCACCACGAGCCAGAGCCTCTCCAGCAGAGTTCAACACCGGGTGAACAAAAAGAACAAGAAGAACAAAAAAGACAACAAACGTACAAAAAATACAGTTCAAAAACAAACTAAAATGTGTTTCTTAAGTTAAGTGTGTTAATAATAATAATAAAAAATAATAATAATCATCGCCATCATCGTCATTATTTTCCAGTTTGCTCTGGCACTGTTTTTATTATTATTATGATTCTTCTTCTTCTTATTATTATCAATATTATCATTATTAGCAGCGGCAACAGCAGTAGTAGCAGCAGTAGTAACAACAACAGTACTACTACTACTGTTAACAACAACAACAACAACAACAACAACAACAATAATAATAATAATAAGAAGAAGAAGAAGAAGAAGAAGAAAAAGAACTATATTAATAATAATAATAATAATAATAATAATAATAATAATAATAATAATAATAATAATAATAATAATAATAATGATAATACATGGTTGGTGCTATACAGTATTATTTGGAGGTAGTAGTTTTATGCTTATAGTCACTAATGAGAGTCCAATAACTGTCTAGGCATTTCTTTTGTAGAATGATTGGTTATTGTTCATACAGTCCTGATTGCATAAGTAGCTACATTTTTTAAAATGAAAAATGCTGTAACAGTTTAAAAAGTTCCTTGGCAGTGTCTGTAATATTTTATGAATGTCAACAAAACTTATTTTGGCTGCTAAATGTTTGTGATACTTAAAATAGGCAAAAAGTAGGTGGAGGCCTATAATGGAAAGGTTTTTACTACAGGAGAGGTAGAGTGGGACCAAGGAGGAGACAAGTGTTTTTAAAAGGAATGCTGCCTCTTTCATACTTACAGAGAAAATAAAACATGAAAAGTGCTTAAACTGCTGTATGGCAGAGAAACGTGACCTCATTTGAAACAGTTCAGATGGAAAAATAATACAATTAAAAAATAAAATGTATTAAACAAGTAAACTCCTCACCATTAGGTTACTTTGGGAAGCCAGAAAAGCCAAAGGTGTGATAATATATTACATGAGATTTGGAAAGTTTTTAGTATGATCTTTTTCTTTGAGTAACCTAAACGTTTTTGTAGTAAATGACATTATTATGTGAAGAATTTTATTACCCAGTGTTTTGATGTAAACAAACTGGCGGGCAGCAGAAAGTACACAAATATGTGTGATTTCACTTTTTTAATTTGTCATAGGAAGGTCAAAGGAAACCCAAATGATGATGTATTACACCATCCAAATTGTGGGTAAGTGGTATGGTGAAATATCTCTGCAGTATTTCTGCATTTTAAAAGCTTTTTCCATTTAAAAAACAATTTTTTCCACATTGTCATTTTCACTTTTTTAGGCAATAGTGAAATACTCATTAAAATGAAAGTGTTATATTTAAAGATCTGCACCCATATTTAAGTTCTTCACTGTTATGATTATGTACCTTATATAGAAAGACCTGTTAGTTTAATTGAGTTTAATTCCTAGTTTAATTCCTGGTACTGAATGATGCCATTTGATATGAACAACTGAAAAATAAACCTAGGATTCAAGGCGTTAAGTAATTCAGTCACATTATTGAAGCATATCACTAGAGATTTAACAGATGCACACCATCTATTTAAATAGTCAAATAAACATATATCCTGGCTTTCTCCTATACCTGCTCCATAAAACAGAAAGTTATTGATTTGCTTCTGGCTTTGGCTATCATTGCACTGCTCTTCTCAGAGACAAGTAATGAAGACTCACTCCCTCAAGGGAACTTACTGGCGGCCAGGTATCAGAGCAAATGGCCCTCGCCGCATTCACAGCCATGTGTTATTTACCTTTGTTTGTAATGTGCAGGGCTGTTAGGAGGTTGAGAGCTAGACTCTATAGGCCATGTTTATAGACTCCCGCCACACTGTGGCTAAGTGTGGGATCAAGGTCATCACAGAGCAGCAGCAGAATGATGGGCCATCAAACGGAGCACTGAAAGAGCCCTGACAGACACAAGAGGGCTTTTATTGACTTGGGTGGCGTTCCTCAGGTAACAGTGCGGCAGGGCTGAGATGGGACAGTCTTATCTCATCCTTTCTCTTAGACTGGAGTTACCTGTTACCTCCGCTGCCTAACCCCCCACAATCCTGCTTGGCCCCACATTAAACACACTCACTACCTAAAGAATTTAGGAATAAGTAGTGCATTGCAATCTTGACCGCTGTATGTTACTTGAGCTTGTGATGTACTTTCAAAGGTGTGAGCCATATTATATTTATTGCTAAAAAAAAAAAAAAAGAAAGAAATCAGTAGTGAATTATATACTGTCTTTCCTGGTCTGCTGACAATGATGTCAGATAACAATACTAAATATATTTTAATACTTTCAAATATTAATAGGGGGAAAAAATATGTACATGTCATTTGCTGCATGCTTTTGAAGGAACGATTCCAAATGTATGACAGCCATATAAATAAGGAGTTTGCTTCTTCTAAATATTCTTTCTATTTTTTACATATTTCTTACCACATAGTATGCCCATCTGATACTGTGATATAATTATATGTTCAGAAAATGTGATACTGCATTTTATCAGTATTGCGCATGACTAAGAAAACATGACAAACAGAAACCAGAGGATGACTTTTCACACATCTAAGAAAAAAGAAAACGACTGAAGAGCCTTATTAAATCTGACCCTTAGTTGGCTATGTTGCAGCACTGGACCGGTCTGGTGTGGGTGAGGCTCGATGTGAAGGCTGATTTGAGCGGCAGCGACAGATGCCGTATGGCCGGCTGTATTCCCTGCTGAAAGGGAAGTCCCTCGGGTCTGCTGACATCTGACAGTACACCAGGGATCAGCACTGACACTCATGTCTCCTGATGCCATTGCATACTGTACATGCATACACACTGGCCCGTGCTGGAAGAAGCTCTTAAAGCTGGTGTCATCTGTCAAGTGATGTGCATGGCTATGCTCTATTTAGTGCACATCATATTTTTTTTCATCTGAATTTATAAACAGTAATAAATGGGGTAATAGTTTTATTTGGCTGGGTTCCACACAACGAGGTAATTAAAAAGGAAACTGTGAGCGGTCTGTTATTTAACTGTAAGCAAGTTGTATGTTTGGACTATAGATGTACGTTGTGCAGAACATTCATTTGAAATCATAACACTGACCAAAGGAGAGAATTTTAGGCTTTTGCTTTTGATTCATTCACACTTTTGATTCATCCACACCTGACGATGTGCTTTCTGAGTTACTTTGTGTGAGGTATCATGAGTATGACCCATTAGCGTGACAGCTGAATTGAGAGCAGTTTCCTAGTGTATTTGCAGGTGAAAATCTAACTTTTTTCTGTATTTATCATCATCAGAATTATTTTTCTTTTTTTATGATTCACTTTACACAGCTACTTCGTTTAAATATTGATTTTTAAATTGCAACGATGGATAATGACAGTCCTGAAATTTGATTTTTTTTCCAGTTTTAAGATGTCTGAAATAGTTTATTTTCATATCAGAAATATGTTACAAATATAAACCCATGCTTATTTTATTAATTTTATTTATTTATTTATTTATTTATTTTTTACTTTTAAATTAGTTACTTTTAAAATTGTTAATATACGTTCCATTTATTTATGGTGAGCTATGAGTAATATGAACTGGTTGAGTCAGAAAAGATTATTTTAGAAGCGAGCTGCATTGCCTGCATTCGGCCAGCTGAGGCCATGCTTTCCCCAGACTGTGTAAGAGAAAAGAGCAGGCGAGGGAGCAGAGTTCCACCCCCACCCCCCTTTCCCAGCATTTGTGTAGTGTATCCAACAGTCTTACAGACTTTTTTTGAAGACTTTAAAGAGCTAATACATGACCTGTTGTTGAGTAATAATGCTTTCACATTTATTTTTGCTGAAATTGTATCTATATGATGTACTTATGTGCATAGATGGAAAAGCACCAAATTTAAACTTATTTACACTGTATGCAGACCATGGCTTGAAATGAATACTAAACTGGAAGAGATAGCTATGCTTGGTTGCAGTTTTGTTTCTGTCTAATTTGGGGATTGTGTGAGGAAAGGCAAACTTGTGAGGCCAGAGCAGAGGACCCCCACGCAGAATGGAGGATTGGAGACAATTTCCCTGCTGAAAGGTGGTCTACCTGCACGGGCTGGGCCAGGGGCAGCTGCATGTCATTTCTGTCCCTGCCGGCCAGGGTCTGTCAATTAAGGGAACACAGGGCAATCTGTGGCCACTGAAAGAGATCCCCTCACCCTGCTTGCTGGCGGAGAGACGGCCCTTTGTTCGCCGGCATGTCTCACATACTTTCAGAGGCCAGATAAGCCCGGGCTCCATGAAACCCGGCTTTATATTTGGCCACTGTAATGCCCCTGCGAGGGCAGAACGTAGTTAAGAAAGCAGAGGCAGTGAAAAGGTAATATTCCCCCCCTCATTACGGGGTCGGCAATAAAAGCCACAGGTTAGGTGGTCCCAAAGTCTGGCTTTGAATATTTGCTGAATGATGCACTCTGCCCCCCTCCACCCCACACCCGCCCCCCCCCAGCCTCTGTCCCTCACCTCTTTCCAACAGTGGTGTAGAAATAAGCTGGGAAGCTAGAGGGCGGCTTGGCTGTTTCCTGAAATCGGATTAGCAGCTACTCTACACTTAGATCTGCAGGGAAAGGGGCTTTATTTGAGCCCGGCTCAAGACCACCCATCAGGTAAACAGGTACATTAATGTGGCCCTCGAGAGAGACAAGAGTCAGGGCTTGAGAGAGGGAATGAGAGAGGAAGAGAATAGGAGACAGAAAGTGAGGGAGACGTGGTCAGTGAGACAGGGTAGGGGGTATAAAGTATAATGCCTCCCCAGGCTGTTTTTTTTTCTCTCGATTTCCATGTTTCATCCAGATGTAATTTGACCTTAAAGAACAGGTGTATGGCATGGGGTTATTTTCTGTTTTTGCTGAATATGGCTAAATCACATTGTATTGGTTTGTTTAGTGAATATATTATTATTACTATTATTATTATTGATTTCGATATTCTAGTAGTTGTAGTATGTATGTATGTATCTATATTTTTATGTATTTTATTTTTTTATTTTTCCTTTAAATGTTCGAAATATTCAGCCTAATCAAAGCAGTGATCAAATTATACTAAAGTTAAATCACCTTTGAAAAATTCTTTCAAGTCGCATTTTTTTTAAAGTAAATATCCTCAAACCATTTATTTTGGTCCTTTACACTTTACGCTGCATTCTCAAATCCCTCCTGTGCCATGATATCTAAAGCCGTACATGTCATGGCACTACCAAAGCATCCTGCAGAAATCCCTGAGTGCTCCTGAAAATGAGTTTTTGGCAAGTTGCTTGAAGACATGCTCTTCCCTGCAAGCCACCGAGGCTTTGTTAGCATTGCTGGCCTGAGCCTGGAGCCTTCAAGACACCCATTATGCCTGACTCAGTGGGGCAGAAAGTGCGAGAGCCTTTGCTGCAGTCATGTGGCCACACTGGCATTATACACAGTTGAGTATTAGATATTTTGTGAGTCATATAAACAGAGCAGAGGGCTGTGAGGCTGCCTGGAGAAGTTTTGATAATTGGGAGTTATATAAGTGCCCAAATCCTCAGCGGAGGATTGGAGGACTTTTTTTTTCTTTCTTTCCTCCTATTGTGTATTTTTGAAAAGCCGAGAAGGCTTCACAGTGGAGGTGACAAATCCTTTGACATAAACCGTTGTGTAAAGGTTAAGGGCAAAGCAAAGTCCTCAGGAGGAAGGCTACTAATTGCTTCGTTCGATTAAGGGTTTTTTTTGTGGTTGGTGTTTTACAAATGAAATGAGCGCTGATGCTCACCGCGGAGCCTCATTCAGCTCTCAGTGCTATTGTAGCCACGCTGAATGGTTTGCTCGCTGATGTTGTTGTCAACATCCAAAGACAACGTGTGTGTGCCGGTTGGGTGCCGGCTGGGAGAATGGAGATTTTATTAATCAGTGATGGGCAAACTGCACTACGGTCAGCTGTCAGGAGGGGGATGGTGGTGGTGGGGGGGCTTCCTCCAGGAAGGAGACAAAGCGGCTCTGATTTGCAAGATTCTGTTGATACAACATGGCACTTGGGAGCGTTTGGTGTTTGAAATGCAGGGATGCACGGTCCTCCCTTGTGTGTTAATGCATGAACTGTTATCAAACCTCGCTCTTGCAGTACTTTATATGTTAATGGGATTCAGACAGGAAAAGAACACAGATGTAATTCAGGGCCAACATCAGTATTTTCATAATGCGCCATTGGAGAGGGAAGCAGCTGGCAGACCTTATAAAAACTTTGCATGAAATGGTGAATAAACAGCACGTCAGTATTTAGTCATAATACAAGGAAAATTATTATGTGGCATTTTTCCTGGTAGTCTTACATCAAATGAATTTCAAGTAGTAAAGTGGAGTAGGTGCTACATTACCATTATGACTTAAATGACTTTGCTCATGAACTGATGCATTTAATCAGTGTTATATCTTAACCCTAGTTACTCTATTTTTCAGTTTCCAGTTTTTTTAATAAGTGGATCAGTACAAAGGGCCAAAATGTACAAAAATACTTAAAATATTGTTACACTACACTACACTAAAAAGTTGCCACAAATTGTTATGTGCTGCCATAGAGGAACTACTTTTGCTTCCCCAAAGACCCATGTTTGAAAAAAAAGATGTTTGTAGAAACCCTTCAAGTTTTAAAGAACCTTCATATAAAACATATTCTTACATTTTATATACAAAAGTGGTTCTACTATAGAAATGGTCCAAAAGAGGTTTGTCCATGGCAACATGCTTTTGGCACCTTTGTTTATAAGACAATGGCACCTTTGATTTTTAGTCTTCTATAAAGTTAATATATAATGTGATATATTTTTATGACAATAGAAATAAATTGGAATAATTCGGCATGTTAACTATATTTATTATGTTCTAAAAAAGGGAACAATATAAAAAATAAGGTGCCCTACATTTCTTTCAATTCACTCTTGACTTGCAGAGGACAAATTGAAAAACAAAAAGCACTTGTCTGTTCATGTCAGCAACCGAAACAAGAGGAGCCTAATACATGCATTCATGTTGGCTTTCTGAAACATTGTCCACATCCCCCTCCAGTTCTGGCCCCAATTATAAACTACATGAATTTTCCCCAAATGAGTTCGTCCTCCTGGCCTGTGCAGCTGCCCAGTGTGGATCTATTCTCTCTGACTGTCTATCCCCCAGTTGCCCCAACTGAGAGAGAGTGAGAGGGAGAAAGAGAGAGAGGGAGAGACGGACGGGGGAGCAGCTGTAAATGGGCGGCAGGCCGGGGCACTCAGGCATGACCCTGACCATGTCAGGCCGTGTGTGCTGGGGGCACAGAGCAGAGTGCCTCCAGCAGTGAGCTCCACCAAGCCCACAAACAGCTGCCAGTAGACACCCTTCCATCCTCTTTAATACACAACACACTCTGCCTGCTCATCTCTTACATAGCTGTGCATCCCTGCGGCTTTGCTGTCATGAGATTCAGGCAAAGCTTTAAAAAAGTCAAGCCTTCAGTTGTTTATTTTTGCTTTTAGTATAAGTCTTTGTTGTTTTTTTTTAAAGTAAAATGATATCAAATGTATGAAAGCTTCTATACTCTAAAAACTGAAAGTACCACTAACAGTTCCTTGCAGCAAAACCATTGAAGAAGCACTTTTGATTCTTTGAAGTTCCTTATAATGGATGTTTTTTAAAGAACTGCACTATATGTCGGTACGTTTGCTGACTTTTTTTGCTGCGGTAACAGTCTCTACTCCTCTGGGACGTCTTTACACTAGATGTGGGAACATTGCTGTGAGTATTTAAGTACGTTCAGCCACAAGGGCATTTTTAAGATCAGGTGACTCCAACTCACCTCAGAGGTGATGAATGGAGCTCCATCACTTCAGAAAATGCAGTTCTTTTGCTTACCTTCCCAGTGCTGTGGACCCCTCTAGCTGATGCTTGGCACAGGGCATGGTGAGCTATGGAGATTATTCAAGCTGCGTGTGCACAGCTGAATGCATGTGTTAGAAATGAGTGTGCCGTAAAGTAGCTGAATTCACTGATTTAACTAAGTGTGTGTATACTTTTTGACATATAATGCATGTTTGTACATGTGATAGACATGAGATTAAAGCCAATAACTACTTGGGACCTTTTATGTGTGTGCACATCTGTTTATAAAACTGTACTTTTAAAAAGAAAAGTGTGAACAGAACCAAAAAGTGACCAGTACTGTGGTACAACCACTTTTGGTTACTCAAAACAAACTTTCAATGGATGACTGAAGAACGAACTGTGCTTGTAAGTAAGGTTTTGTTTTAAAATGTGATATTTCTCTTCTTGATTACTCTCCAGTGTCTTGCACCTCACACTTTTTTGTAATAGTTTGTCGCTTTAATAAAAAGAAAAGGCGTAGGTTATTGGATTTGGTATAAAAAAAGAACAACAGATGTTTGAGTGTGAGGAACCTTTTTAAATTTAAGATACATCCCCCAAATATTCTACATGAAAGGTTGTCATACAACCATACATTCAGGCCAAGAATACTTCATGAACCCTTCTTTTTTAAGTATATGTATATGAATCATCCTTTTCTCAGCCAGCTGTCCTTATGTGATGTTCATTAAACATGAATATCTATGTAGTGGACTTGGACTTTTACTTGTAATGTAGTGATGAGGATAGTACTTCTAGTATGTGATAGTATGTTGATAATGAAGGGTTGTTTTCCCTTGCAGTACATGGCATAGCGAGTCAGGGCTTAGCTTTCTCCTTTGTGGACTGCTCTCTGCGGGTTGTTGGCCGGAGCAGTCTTTGCTTGGCATGTCGTTCAGCTGCTGGAAAAGGCAGCCTGGGGCAAAAGCTACTGGTTAAACATTTTCATGGTGGATTTGAAATCAGATTATATATGGGTTTGTTCAATTGACTTAATGGATTTTAAGGGACTAGATCCTATTAATAACGGGGAAGGGGTGCCCCTGAGGCCACCGTGCTACCAGTAGTAGGCTAATCTGGCATGCAAATTAAATCCCGTCTCAGTATGCTTGTCCATTTAATGCGATCCATTACACCCCTTTTATTTGTTTAGATCTAATATTACTTCTGATATAGGCCCTTAAACATGCCAGCCTGGTGAAGGAGTTGTTCTTACCATATAAGAAGAGGAGGTGTTTTCTAAGGCTCGTTGTGCCTTAGGAGAAACGCTACCATACTAGAGGAGTATGGTATTCTGTCATTTCTCTCTTTTAGATCCACTCTCATTTCCCTTCTGTTCACTGCTGTCTCTCGATGGGGATTACCCAGCCACAGCCACTTAGGACTCTAATCCAAGAGAGTGCCACTGTTTGGTCTGTAACTGAGCTTATCCTGTTTTTTCCCCCTTCTCTCCCCTTCTCCCTCTTTAACTAATGAGAGAGTGCTTTTCTTTACTCCTCTGCATCCTGTTTCTGTGCATCTTTGTCAGAAGCCGAAGGTACACAGCCTCGCGCGTGTCACATACACTAATCGGCTTTGGTCTTAATGATGACAGAGATTATACAGTGCACAAAGCTTCGACTCATATTCTCTGGGTGGTGTCTCAGACAAGGTTCAGTCACCTGAGTGAGGTTTCTACAGCAAACGCATTTCATTCTGATCAGGAATTAACGCTAAACTGGGTTCTCGGAGAAAATCCCCAGGAAGTGTTATATAAGTGACGGCACATTATGCTGCTCTTAGAGACACGACTGAGTTCGACACAACTGTTTTTTTGTGTTTCCCTCAGCTTGCAAATGATTTGTCATGGGGCGCTTCTGGCTGGTTTTCTCCGTTTTTTTAGAATTTAAAATGCTGGTGTAGAAAATCAATCAGAGACCAGTGAATGATTAACTAAATCAAACAGCCATCATTCTCATGAACCAAACTGTTTCTCACTCCTTAAGACACACATATGCACATACACTTAAACTGACACATATATACTTCAAACCCATAAACAAGAACCCTACCTCAACTGATGCACACCCCGACCACCCCTCACACACACATACACACACCATCAAACCATTCCCTTATTTATATTTATAAAGGTATTGTCTATATTGCTGGTGGTAATTCAAACTGTATAATGCTGTAAAAATTAATCATGTGTTCATCCCCA
Source organism: Brachyalestes nurse (assembly GCA_037974405.1). Taxonomy (NCBI): domain Eukaryota; kingdom Metazoa; phylum Chordata; class Actinopteri; order Characiformes; family Alestidae; genus Brachyalestes; species Brachyalestes nurse. The sequence goes on from JBBPCY010000150.1 coordinate 17,264,968, forward strand.
GTCCTGTGTCTGCTTCTTGTTGGCTGTACGTATCATGTTCTGTCAATTTCTGTTGTTTTCCCTTGTGTATTAAAGTCTTGGATATTCTTTCTTTTTGCACTTTTTGTAGTCCTGTCCTTGTGTAGCCTTGTGTAACTCTTGCGTTGCACTCCTGGAGCATTTCACTGTGTATGGTGTATATGGTTGAAATGACAATAAACCTACTTGACATGAAATATAATAGAATATGATTTTAATTCTAGAACCTATCCGTACTCCTTTGTGACTGCTCATTTCAGAGAATCCTTTTGAGTGGCCATTAAGAATGTTTTGTCTGAATAGACATCTCTGGAACAAAATGACACAACACTCAACCTATTGACAGTTTTGAGGACGCTAATTGCTACATTTGTAAAGCAAAGAATGGTCAGAATAGGGAATATTTCCTGTTCTCAGATATCAACATCCGGCCAAATAAAAATAAATAACCACCTTTCAAACAAAGGTATGCTCGGGAGTGTGCACCTCATTTCAAGCACAATTAACTTGAAATGGAGTGCTGCTGGATCAATAGTCCCCAGTTGATCCAAGGGGGCTGTCACTCTATGGAAATGGCACACATATGGTAATACCCTCAGCTTAACAACAACTTAGAGGATTTACTGTTGCCGTTTTCAGACCAACATGAATAACAAACAGTCGTCCACCCCCTGGGAGCCATTTTGTTTTATTCCAGCCTCAATTAATCTTTCTGGGGGAGGATACCATTTAAGATAAATGAAGGGGGGTGGGGGGCTTAGAAGGCTGCATTGAGAATCTGAACAGTAAACTATGCTAATTTTGAAAATTAAAACTCAAAGAACATATTTATGTAAATAATATTCTGCTATGTTGTTTGTCTTGATCAGAAAAAAAGGTTTCCATTGTTTTTCAACACAATCCTCTCCTTAGAGCCAGAGAACAATATTTGGGCTCAGGTTAATTTAGGTATTTAAAGGCATTATATCTTGGTTTCTAGCTTGCTTAAATAACAGTCCATCAAACACAGTGTACTATAAAATACATACGCTGAGTTAATAATGTTAACACTGTTGAAAATAGGGATAATTGTGCATTGAGGAAATGTAAATAGAAATAGTGTGGACATCGATAGAACGCAGTGAAGAGGGCTGAGATAGACAGGCATTTAAAGAGGGCTGCCATCTCAGATGATGAGGAAGTCGAGGTCAGTTCCCTGTTGGTTTACTTCAGGGGTGGAATTGATGTAGTCCATTTACGTGAAACTTTCTCTGTTGCAATTGAGTATGTGCTTTTGGGCCTTATATTAGAATCGAGCAGTGTGTGTTAAAAGTGTGCTGAAATCGGGTGTGTGATTAAGTCACGTGACGTGTATGATCAGCTTTAGTACTTCCTTACTGTGCTGCCAATTTACTTTAAAGGTAAATTTATGTCAAATGTGAATGTGAAGTTTATATACAATTACAATTACAACTAATGAAACTGAGTGTACAATTGTACAATTGATCCAGATGACATGTGCAATCATTTGTGTGTAAACAGTGATCTTTTGTGCTGTCAAAGGTAAGTTGAGGTATAAATAAGGGATAATATAAACTGATCAGGCAAAACCTTAAAACCACTGACAGGCAAAGTGATGTTCTCCTTGCAATGATCTCCTAATGTTCTCTTTGTGTATTTTCCCCTGTTTCTTGGCTTTTTCTTCTCCCCTGTATTCATGTCTATGTCATTGTTTACCCCTGCCATGTGCACGCCTGCCATGTGAGTTTGTTGTTGCTTTGATGTCAGTCTCTGCCCTCGTTCTGCCTTCTCCTTAGTTTGTCCACCTGTGTCTTGCTCCTGTTTCTAGCCCTGCCCAGGTGTTCACATTTCCCTTATAAGTCTATATACCACCTATGTTTCTGTCTGTGTTTGTGGATTCTTTGTAAAACCTCCCATTAATAATAAAAAAAAACTGCTGTTATCTCTTGCTGTGCTGCTTTCCTTGTGTCTTTGTTAAATCTTTTATTATTTCATAATGTTTTTGTGCACCCTAGACCCCTCATTTGTGTTTTATTTGTTTATTAAACGATCTGGGAGCTTGGGTTTGCATCCTGTTTGCCTTGAACTAATCATTAAAGTAACATTGATTATCTTGTTACAGTGACACCCATTAAGGGATGTATTAGTCAGTTCTTGAAGTTGAGGTTTTGGAAGCTAGAAAAATGGACAAGCATAAGAATCTTAGCAACTTTCACAAAGGCTACATGACTGGGTCAGAGCATCTCCAAAAGGGCAGATCTTGTGCAGTGTACTTGGGATGCAGTGGTCAGTACCTACCAAAAGTGGGGCGAGGAAGGACAACCGGAACTGTAGACAGAGTCAAAGGCTTATTGATCTTGGTGGCGAGTGAAGGCTAGCCCATCTGGTCCAGTCTGACAGAATAGCTGTTGTTGCACAAAGTGCTGAAAAGTTAAGGCTGGGTGTGAGATAGAAAGGTGTCAGAACACAAAGTGTGTTGGAGCTTGCTGTTGCAGTGCCCATGCTGAGTCCATCTCTGAAAGCACCTACAGCACATGAACATCAGAACTGAACCACAGGGCAGTGGAAGAATGTTATGGAATGATTTGAGAAACATGAACAACATGACAAAGTGTTGAAGGTTTTGACTTGGCCTCTATATTCCCTCATTCATAATTTGATGAAGCATCTGTGGGATATGCTGGACAAATTCCAAGCTGTGGGATATGCTGGACAAATTCAAGCATACTTTCGGAGGTCTTGTGGAATCGAAGGGGACCTACGCAATATTAGACAAGTGGTTTTAATGTTATGGCTGATTGGTGAACATTTAAAGCAATAATGGGGCAGCATCTGTGTCGCAATACTGACTGACAGGTCAGGCAACGCTGTGTTCTCTCCAGCCCATTCCCTCTCAGATTTCTACTGAGCTGCCAGGTGTGAGTGGAGAGGGAGAAAGTCTACACAGAGGCAATTCCCTTTCCCTTCTCGCTGGGAGTATGTTAAACCAAATCTAAATTGCTCCTATGATTTCCTCACTCGCCTCAGATGGAAGGCAAGTGATGTTGGTAAAGAAATGAATAAATGAGAAGCAGCGCTGCTCCAGGGCCAGTTTGCAGAGCCTCTGCTTTTATCATGTAAATCAGTGAATCGGGAGTGGGTTAGGAGGACAATTCCCAAGCCGCCACTTGGGCGAAATGCAACTTTCCTGTGCTTTGAGGGCTCACAATGAGGAATTTATTTGGAAGACTCAGTTTTAATTTAAAAGGAGTCAGCAGTGACTCAAGGGAGCTGGGCCCAGTGTTCATCGTGTGTGTGTGTGTGTATGTGTGTTTGTGTGTGTGTAGGGGAAACCTCCACTGGCTTCTCCCCTCTAACACACCACATCTCCAGCCCAGCCAGCGTGGATATGCTTGCATGTGCTACTGATACGTGTCTGTAGTTCTTTTTCTTTTTCTTTTTTTTTGTTACAGTAGGGAATTGGCCAGGCTGTTTCTGCTTCCCAAATGAAGCAGTCCGATTCAGTCTCGCTTATTATGTTTTAAAAAACCCTCTCCCACTCCCTGTGAGTAAAAAAAGGCCTCCACTAGAGGCAGTACCTTGAAATTGACAGCTGTTACCATGCTCCGATGTACTGCACCATCTGGTGCTGATGCCAGACAACAAAAAGGGTTAATATTCTATGATGTTTTCTGTTGGCACTGCCTCTGCAGCCAGTCAATCCGGGCTGATCCGTGCCAGGAGAATGTAGCGTCCAATAGAAAATAAACCTCCATTAGCCTAGCGCTATAGATGGGGATGTAGTTCACCCAAAGGGTCAAACATGTTTGGGACCATGCCAAGAATAGCCCAGATTCATCTTGCTGCAGACTCCTTTGCAGCAATCTGCTGCCATAGACCCCCTGGAAGTATTAAAGAAGTAAAATAAATCATCGAGACACATTTACTAATGTTACCGACATAATGTTAATATTTTTGATTGAGAAGTTGATGCGGCAAGTGCTTTGGGGATAACGGTGTAAAGTGTTTTTAGCCGAACATGGTGAGTTATTGGTGAAGACTATTAGTCTATTATTCACTGACCACGGATGTAAATATATTGAAATAATGGGGCACTCGCTGTACATTGATAGCCTCTAGAGAGGACAGAGCCCAGTGAAATTAATAGGCCTCCTGCGGTTAAATAAGCAGTGGTAAAATAATACTAAATGTCCCTGAATTGTTTGACAGACAGAGCCGAAGACTCTGAACAGCGGGTAGTTATTACACGGTGCAAGAGAGCAGGGACATATTGCAGACCTGGAGTGCCACATCAAAAATATCACACTGCTGTGGACAGTGGGAGTAGAGGCTCATTTGCCACAGGCCCAGTAGCTGCCATTCATTTTGGATATTTATTTGCATAAGAAATACACAGCAGTGAAGCTGTAGTGTTACAAATATGGATATATGTAGTGCTGGGTAGTACTGATTACATTTTGTATCATAATACTTTAAATATAATTCATTTTGCTCCATGTACTACAAACTCTTTACATACTGTAATTTTACCAGTGTGGCAACAGAGATATTTCTATTTTTTTATTGTTGTTTTTTAACAGAACTGCTAAAGTCTTAATATTGTTGCATAATAATACAGTACCACAAAAGAGCTGCATATATGGGAGAGTAATTCTTATGAATATGGAGATAGAATGCAAAATTGAAGTACACTGAACTTCATAGAGCGGAAAACATCACATACGGACACTCATTTGCCCAAAGGTTTAGTGTTGACAAAAAGCTAACAAATATGCCCATAAATATGTGCTTTCGCTGGGAGACAGGCTTTTTTTAACCGGTAGCTCATTTAGCATTCTGGGGAATGGTTCACAAAATGGTCCAACATATAAAGCAAACAGTGGGGGGTAAATTAGAGCTCTGAGATGAATTATCATACAATTAAAAATTCCAGACTGTGCCAAAAACAAAACACAATATGGAGCAAATCCCTGCACTTTTTTCTGCCTTTCTTCCTTACTTGGTTTATTTTGCTCTACATTTCTCTGTTCTTGTGCACCGGCAATTGATTTATACTTAAAGCTGCAGCCTGCATGGAACTTGCACTGTGTCTTTCTTCAGTCAGTCACCCAAAGGAGAGGCAGTTGGGTGTATGAGATAAAGTGCAGTTACATGTGTCTTGCAATGCTAGAGAGAGCATTACCCATGCTGAAATGAGCAGCCATGTTTCAGCAGCGTCCTCTCCTTTAACTCACACTCTGCATTATGTGTGTAATTCAGCATTTGAAGTGTGAAATGTGGATGAGGTGGTTCTTTCTCCATGGCTGGAGGCTTCCTCTGTAGTAATAAAGAAAGCAGCAGGGCTCAGACCACATGGTGAGATGAGACTTGTGTGTTGGTCAATAATCTATTACAGCACATCGGCCTCCGCAGAGTGACAAATGCCCATCACTGAAATAGGCCTGCAAAGGTCAATACTGGTCCGGTGACCTCAGCCCTGACAACAAATACTGGAGTGGTTTTACACTGGCAGCTTCAGTCTCTGGGGGCAAACACACAGCACACAAAACACACACTGAGAAATTTGAGCTGTGCTGTGCTGTTCTTTACAGTGCAAAGAAAGTAGTAGAACACTGAGTTGTCATACTGCTGTACATTTGTTTCATTGCTTTAAAGCCATGCCCTGCATTATATGTATGTGCATTTACCACCAGGCCAATAAATATTCACCGCTCAGCCATAACATTAAAACCACCAACCGTGTGTCAAAACAGCTCTGACTTGAGGTGACATAATCTCCACTACACCTTTGAAGGTTGTGCTGCGGTACCTGGCACTAAGGGATTACAGTAGTCCTGTAAGTTGTGAAGTGGGGCCTCAGTGAATCAGAATAGTTTGTCCAGCAACGTGTAGGTAGGTGGTACACGCCTCTACATGAATGGCCAAAGCAATCCAAGGTGTCCCAGGTGAACACTGGCCAGAGCATCACATTGCCTCCATCTCTTCCACAGGTAGGCAAATTACATGAACTCACCTGTCGACATGATCTAAAAGAAAACAGTAAACCTCCCTTTACCCTGATGCCAGTTTACAGGTTGTCCTTCACTTTAACAACTTTTGGTTGGTTTTAACCACTGTGTAGCCATCACGATTAATCTCATGTCAAATTCTCTTAGATCCTTACGCTTGCCCTTTTTTCCTATATCCAACACATCAGCTTGCTGCCTAATATATCTCACCTCTGGACAGGTGCCATGCTAACAAGATCTTCAGTCAGTGACCATCAGTCAGATTTCACCAATCAGTGGTTTTAATATTATGGCTGATCAGTGTAAGTAAAATATGATGTTAGTCCATAGTTAGTAAGTAACACTTTAGTATCGCCCCTGGACTGAGAACAGGCTAGATGTCAAAGTCAAAGTGAACTTTTTTGTCATCTCAGCTATATACATGTATACAGTAAGACGAGATGGTGTAGCTCCAGATTTTCTGGTGTACAAAAAGACACACGGAATAGACACATATAAATAAACTATAAACTCTGAACTAGAAATAAAAAATTTGGAATTTAGTACAATTGGTATTTATAACATCTAGAAATTGTGTAAATGTTGCATCATCAGGTGGAAAACATAAATGAAACACTAAAATGTAAGTATTTGTTCACCATGTGTGCATATGATCAGCAGAAGTTCAGTATAAATATACAGAGAATCTTTAAAAATACAGTGGGGAAAAGTGGGCACAGTATTTAAAAACTCCAGCAGCATAGCTATGTCTGTTACACTCTGTGCAGCACACACACACACACACACACACACACACAAACATACCAATACCATGGTAGTGTCACTGCTGAGCTGAGATTTATCTTCCACTCAAATAATGCCTGGTCAGTGTACAGTATACTGTTCTTTCTTTCTTTTACTTCAGTAGATAGTTCGTAAGTCTTGCTATATAATAGTTCATTTCTAAATCTTCCTTATTGTACAATAGATTATTTAGTTTTCTATATAGTAAGTTTCTATGTTGAAAATACATTTTCAATATAGATACGTTGTTCTCAAGTCTTTTATATCTTATACGTAGTAGAATTCCAGTTTCTTCCTTACTGTGTTCATGTCCTGTGATGCAGTAATATGTTTTACCATTCTTAGCCAGTTGAGAGCTCAAACAGCCTATACATTATCAGAAAATAATTTAAATTTCCTTATAAAATAAAATTTCTTTATAAATGAGATCATAAAAGTCGCTGATCTGTAAAAAAAAAAGAAAAAAAGAAACAGTTCATTCCATTGTAAATCTGCACCAAGGGTTTAAAATCTAACTTAATCATTACATGGGGTCTACTTCCAAAGCTATGTAACGCTTGGGAAAAGTCTGTTGCAAAGAGTAGTCATTAAAGAACTGTGTGTGACACGGTTTTGAAGAGTGAGCAGGAGCTGCAGGTGATGCTGGATGAAGGGAAATCTTTAAGAATCAAGAGCAGGTAGAACATCCCGCCAGTCTGCCAGCCCGCTTATAGCAATCAATTTATGCCACTAATTCTAATTCACAGCCACTCAAGCATTACCCACTGCCTCGTCCCTTTCTTAAAACACTTCCCCTGTTCTTACACACCCACTCCCCCTCCAGTGCCTCCCAGCCGCTCGATAAATACCATTCAGCTCTTCAAAATATTCATCAGCTGCCTGTTATTGCTTGCTCAACAAATCATAAGGCCTTTTTGTCAGCGTTAGCATCCATTTTGCGGTTTAGAATTTTATATTCCACAAATGTCAGTAGAGATGAGGCAGGAAGGGGAGGAAGTGTGGTACTTATCAAATCACAAAGCTGGTCAGCCTTATCATTAAAACACATGGTTAAGAGGCAGTTTAACATAAGTGAAGAGTCTGGGAGCTCAACACATTACAGGGAGACAGATAGTGAGATAGCCAAGAGTACTGTGGAAACAGACGAAACTTTCAAATAGAAACAGTTTGGGAAAAAGATGAAACATACTATTGCTGTCAAAACAAAACTGTATATCTAAAATATTATTTATAGAAAAGGAAAAAAAAAGTTTTCATTTATGTTATTCAGGTATGTAAAATGTAAGATAAGAGTACTGACAACTTTTTTATGGTCCATTGATCATAGACTTTTACAAAGTGTGGAAGGCAGTTGGCCATTTCAAAGAAGTAAAAAAGTATAGATTTACAGGATTTCGTCTGACAGTGACTATATTCTTGATGTAATTTTGCCATGCTCTTCGTCAGAACTACTTCAGTTGTGCTGACCCTTGTCTACCCTCGAAAAGTGCATACGCTGGACATCAGAACTGACCATCAAAACTGAACCATAGGACAATGGAAGAAGATGATCTGATCTGATGAATCACTTTTTCTTTTACATCATTTGGACAGACAAGCTTGTGTGTGTGGAGTCCGTACCTCGACGAATTACTGTGTGTGTGGGTGTGTGAATGTGTGCGTGTGTGTAACTGTGGGCACGTGTGTGTGTGTGTATTGGGGTATGGGTGTTTGTGTGTTTATGTGTATATACAACTATAAATAATGTGTGATCTCATGTAACATCATTCTTAATCAGCAAATCTAACACGTTTACATTAGTTTCAGTAACATTTGTAGCGATTGTTAAATGTCCAAAAAAGCAAGGAACAATCTGTCAGCTGCCCACTAAAGTAGACGTGCTGTCGAGTTAACACTTGTTGTCTTTGGGCAAAACTAAGCTCCAAATAATAATACAAAAGCATTTTGCTTGTTTTGATTTCGCCAAATGTCTTGAACATTGATTCAGAGAAAATATGTTTGTAGCTGCAGAGGCTGTGCTCTAAGTGCTCCCCAACTGTGCACAAGAGAACTTGATGTAGAACTGATTTGGAAACAGAGAGATTGCAACAGGACTGCCTTTTTAAAAAACTAGTTCTAAGAAAATAAGTTGAAGTCAGTCACTAGACCCAATGTGCAATGAAACAGTCCATATTAGGTGTACAGATAAGAAGGTATGTCTCCATTTCTGATTAATTGAAATGGCGGATTAATGGAATCACTAAATGCCTTACATTATTAAATATGCCACAGTGCAAATGTGTTGCAGGTTTTGACAGTAACCTAATGCAATATTTTGCAGTTTATTACTTTTGACAGCAAACTATGTCTCCATAAGATTTTTTTTTTCTACTAAACTTCTCACATCAGTTTTTGTTGATTCAAAGCAGAATCTTAAAGCAGACAAAGCAACATTTAAAACGTTCCTGTTTTCTTATGGACAAAAAAACAATGGATTTGTTTATTGTATTAGATTTTGAATGAGCTTAATACACATTAAACATTTAACTAGGCCTTTATGTATCAACATTTTTTCTTGAAAATATTATGTTATATACACGACTATCTATATTTCTCCTTTTTTTCTTCCCATCACTAACATATTGCATGTTGATGCAGCACTCCTTCCCACCATCTCTCTGTTTTTATATATTAGGAAACCCATTTGTTTGATTAAAGATTTGTCTTGTCATGTGCAATTTGAGAGATGTGTTAAGTGTGTCCACCAGTATATTTCAATGGCAATATTTTCTTTCACACGTTTTCATTGATGCTGTTAGTATAAGTGACCATAATTTGTGAAATATTCCAAGTCTCATGCTCTTTTAGAGCCCAATTAAATTAAATTTTGATGAATGTTAATCAGCTTGTTCTCTTGCCCCACATCGTACATGTAGCACTGACATGCTGAGGTGTCAGATACTGAGGCCAGGTTGATAATAAGGATTAATACGTTGTTCGTGCTGATTTTTGCTAAAGAAAGCACCTTGTGCCTGGATTCGTGCTTTGATGTGTCTGGTCTCTCTACATATTGGCAGTGTGGCTTCCATGTAATAATGATAAGAATGGACGTGAGGCATTTAAGTAGCAAATCAATAGCAAATTAAATTTTTCGGCTCTGAGGCGCACTTTCACAATCACGTGTAATTAGCCCTGACAGTCTGGCTCTGGGTGAATTAGATTGCTGCCTCTTGTCACGTTACCCCTCCTCCCTTCTTTTTTTAAAGTCCATTTTGGATCAAGGCATGTCAGTGGCTTATGGTGAATTACAATGGCTTACTACAAAAACAACGCCTGAGCTGTGCAAACACTGGAATCCATCAGGACTTCAAGGGCAAAACCATGCAGCCAGTTTTAAAATGAATCTGGAGGAAGTGCAGATTACCTTCTATTATTTCAGAACCTTTCTTGGAGGAAAAAGAAAAAAGCCACAGTGGAGTTGTAGGTCAGGTACAGGTTTTGTCTAAAATGTTGTTCTCACTACACACCAACATTTAAGAAGTGGATTCGCTACCTGTTCTTTCTGTATCTGCATATTATACCAACTAGACTTTTACTTGACACTAAAATACCGAAGTGCTACAATTATCTATTATTTCCCGTTTAGATTACTTGAC